>LQRL01148581.1:6377-19696 GCA_001703475.1 Hydroides elegans | reverse complement strand
TTCCCTTCAATATATAATCGAGTGGCGTGTTCCTTTTATTACATATCTTCGATGAAAGAAAATCGATTTAAATACACTAATTTCGCTATCCCGAAGCAGCTACCCGTGTTAGCTCAGTCGGTTAGAGCGTTGGACAAACATGGTTTTTTGCGTCATTCGCACTTAACAACGTTTGTTTACATTTTTTGATCATCAATAACTCATTTATTTTTGGACAAAAACATGACAAGATTTGAAACATGACAAGATTATTCTATATTATGTATGATTTATTCATAATTTTACTAATATCATAATAGAAATGTGATGATTGAGCTCGATTTGCAACACCTGTAGATGGCTAATTTCCTCGAATTTTAGAGATGCAACGGGTGCCCAGGTTCGAAACCGGATAAAGGTGTTATGAAAAAAATGTTTCTGTCATCAAACAGCCGTTAAATTACAACTGATGATATATTTTGATAATAACTTCAGGATTTATTAACAAAGTCTTTACTTATGATGAATAAATACGTGTTTTTGTAACATTTTTGTGCGGTTATCAAGTTGTCAAGGCGGAAGAGTAGGCATTGTTTTAAACTTGATAATCAGTATTTTATTCACAAGCAATAGCAATTATCAATGTATGTTATAAATAAATCATTATTTATTCGATATTTTATTCAAAAAATGTAAAGAAATAAAAAAAAATCAAGCTTAGACGAGGCTCGAACGTGGGACCTCTGGCACCGCAAGCTAACGCTTACACCATTGGGCCAGGGTGAGCTCATGCAACTAGCTTTACTTATTAACATATTTATAACAATCGATTTATCGATCGATAAAATTGCAAATAGAGATAGGCGTCGCTGATGCTCAAACATAACTGCTAACATCCAAATGGTGCCGTTCTTAGATAAAATACGCTCAAAATTGCTTTTTTTTTACTAACCACTCAAATCGTAAAGTTGACGTAATTTGACGCAAAGTGGGCGATAAGTCGAAAACGAGGCTATAGTGAAGACGTTAGGAATTATCACACTCTATCTTTTTTTCTTATATGTTCTTTATACAGGTATGTAATAAACATTAATATGTATTGATATACACGACAAAATGTTCTCATCAAATCGCCAGCATAAAAAAAACATTTGTCTTTATGTACATTGGAAGAAAAAGTTTTTTTTTTCAAATGATGTAAAAAAAATCATAGCGTTTTCTTTAAAAAAACGCCACTTGATTTGTATTACGCAAAACAAGAAAATGTGATTCATAAATGTAGACAAAATAACAGCCAGCAAAATCTCAAATAATAGAACTATTTTTGTCACTTATGGCAAAAACGTTTAGTTAATCGTTTGATTGAGCAATATTATTTCATAAGACATTTTCATGTACTTATTTTAATACAAATAAATAGGGCAAACAAAAAAGTCATCGTAGATTATAAAAGGAATTAGAATATATCCGTCATCAATTTTCAAAGCATGATAGCATATCTTTAAAGAACCGAAACCCATTTACTAACTTATGATCATGCTATAATAACCATTTAAAATGACAAGGCATAATAACTTTTGCAATTTGATGAGGTAAACATGTGTTGTTTAATAGTTTATGCTGTCTGAAACTCAACTTCCAAGAATTAAATTTATCTCATTATAAATAAATTTACAATGGCACCTCAGAAAATGAACGATTTATGACAATTGCAATGTAATTTTAGGTTAATAGGCTGTCTGAAACATATTTCAAAAACGTGCCTCATATTACTTTATCCTCATAAAATAAACATTAACCTATGCGTCACATTTTTTTGGTTACAATTGCAGCGTATCGTCGCATAAACACCAAGTAGATATGCACATTTCCTGTTTTTAACAAATGGAATAAATTACTGATTAATAGGGAATTAAATAGACGTCTGGGCATTTGTTTACAAAGTTTATATATAAAAAGTAAAATCGACCGTTTCAGGGATAGATTTGAATAAAAACAAAACGAGTTCAGAAAAAAATGACACATACTTTCAAAAATAGAAACAAACATTCTTGCTTTTATCGTTAAGATGTTAAACAAATTTTCATTGATAGTTCACGATACACTATCCTTTTAGAATATTGAACATATATTCATAATATGCAAATTTGCATATTTCATCATTGGCCATTACTAGCAATAACGTTATATATTTGCCCTAATTTAACATACAATAACGGATAATTTATTTATCTAGATTTTTATGGAATTAGGGTTGGTAGGATTCGACAGTGACTTATAACTCAAGAAGAAATAAATAACTTACATACATTGAACCCATTTTTATGTAGAACTTACTCCACTGTTCATGAAAAGAACACACATCCTTAAGTTGTCATAACATTTTTCTGTTAATTTTACTTTGGAACATTTTCTTTGAGAAAAGGAAGATTGTGGTGGACGTGTTTTTAAGTGATATTGCTACAACGTGATATTTGTTAACTATGGGGTAACAAATGTAGTAAATTGATTGGCATAACCGTGATGTCAAAGCACAAAACGCTGTATATATCTCGAAGTAATGATACATCCAGTTTCCATTCATTACCATCTTCAATTGAGGGTTGAAAAAAATCTACCAATAAGATCAATCGACAACCTTCCCACAGCAAAAAAAAATACATCATGCGTGTTATGTTAAAGAGCTTTGCAGCGATAAACCGGCTTTTTGCATACATGTTTGTGAGGAGGTTCTATTACAGGTTTCGACATCCTTGAGTGCATAGCTGTTGGGACCTTATGTAATGCACCTAATGGAGACTATGAGTTCCAGATGAGTCAATCGAAGTCTAGATTTGTATTTATCTGCAATTCCATTATTGTAAAATAAATGTACCTTAAAAAGTTGCATGGTGAAAACAGAAAAAAATATCTTATTGACGATAACATCTATCCCGATATACTTTCAAAGCATAAAGCATACAGTATATGGTAAGTTGTACAAACAAAAATATGCATTAGTCTAACATCATGGGACTTATATTGCAAGGAATAGAAGCTTGCTTATGTTTTCTTTTCTTTATTTCCATATGAAAGCATGGAAAGCAGCGATGAAAGCAGCAGGCGATAGGGAGGAAATATAGTAGAGAACATATGAATATGATAGTGTTTTAGGTGAATATATTCGATATATGCTTATAGCTGGAGACATAAAATTGTAAGAAATGGTTTATGAATTGTAAACAAAAATGGAAAGAACACTGTTATGTGAGTAATTTTAGTAAGGAGGTTTCGGAAAGAACACTGTTATGTGAGTAATTTTGGTAAGGAGGTTTTTGGCATGTGTATTTACAAGATGCATACATTGAAAAAAGAGCGATTGAATTTAATGGTTTAAATGATTGATATTTAAACCAATATAAGATGTAAAATAATGCATATATATGTATTTAGAAAGGTAAATAAACAGACTTGATGTATCATTACTTGCGTATCAAACGCAAATAATATGTTTTTTTTTTAATATCTTCAATCTGAATTACGCAAGAGATAGTAACAAGGCGAAGAAATATATTTATAACAAGGTAAAAACGTGTTGGTCAATTTTCTTTCCCCGGTTTGTATCTCAAATAGGGGAGAAATGCCCCCCTTTATTGTCTAACCACAGTATTGTGATTTTCTGATATCGACATCGTTTAAGCTTAAGCTTGCAACTATTTCTATATAGTACGACATGTGTCGATAGATAACACTATTTTTACATGTTCAACCCAGAGCGTTCATAGTTTTTTTAACAATTAACTATTTTATAGTTTCCCCTTAAACAAAGAACGGCATTATTATTGAAATATTTCCAAAATTTAGCACAAAATGCTAGTGTTTTATTTCAAATGACCATCTTTTATAATACAATGCCGTCATAAATAGTGCAACATTATGAGAGGTATCGTTGATTCATTAATATATGTGAGTCTTAAGAGTATGAAAATATGAATGAATCCCTTGATCTCTCGATAACTAATAACTATTAGGCTTCATGCTTAATTGTGAAATTAAATGTTTTACTCTATCTTTATTATATATTGATAATATTTTCATTAGTTTTTTTATGAATACCCTTGTCAATCAACTCTTTATATTTATACATCATCATTGATATAAACATAATGTCATTGTTCGATGTCCACTTTGATAGCATTCGCATGTGTACATTATAAAATTATAAATACTTAATACAAAATTGCTTTATTTACCGATACTAGTGTATTTTCATATCATAAAATATGACTCTCGATGTCTTAATTTATCTTTGGTTTCAATTTATTTGATTTCAGTTGAGTATTTGCTCGGGCTTCTGTAACATTCCTATCATATATCCTGTCGCGGATATTCATATATTGACAATTAACACTAAATTATGTATAATCAGGATACAAATCAAAACTGTTGGTTAAACAAGGTGTACAAACTAACCAGGTCGATATTTGTTGTTTTTGTATAAAGTACAAATAGATCTCTTGTCTGAATATCAAAGGTTATAGGCTATATTTTAAATAATTTGTGTTTCTAATAATTATGATCTCAAAGTTTATAGTGACTGAACTTCATGTTTAATTAAACCAACAATTGTATATATAGGTAAAGTAAAAAGGCGTTTCAGTTATCGAAGACAATTGAATCAATAACTTTGAAGGTAAACAAATAAATAAATAAATCGATTTTACACATAAGAAATTTGAGTATTTAGACACCCGTCAAAGCGACTTTATCAATAGTTTGAAGACTATTAATTGGTTGTGATACTGTGTAATTATAGTCTGTGTACTCAAACTCAGGTTTTATTTACACCCTCTTTAAAATAATCATCAACGTAGGGTACTCTCTTAAATAAAGAAGTGATTAATATTGCAAAAATAAATCCTCGGAGTCATTGTTACAAAATTCGAATTTAACCTAGATAGGGGATAACGGTATAGTGTATAAATTAACTGTCTAGAATATAAACCTACCAAAGAAACTTAATTTATGTGATACTTTTATTACTAAAAAACTAGATTTACATTAGCATCGAATTGGTGTTTAATTTATGTTTTCTGGAACATAAACCTCAAACCTATAATAACATCTAGGAATAATGATTATTTATGTGCCGTTTCATCGTTTATGCAGCATTTTGTCCCTGCCTGAATATATTACTAGAAAACTTTTCGATTTGAATAAGTGTCTTACATAATGGGTACAGACTAATTTTTAACGATATATATTCAAAACTTATACTTCACCAGTAAATGATCTATAAGTGCATAAATCAACTCACATATGCATATATCAATGTATTGACAAATGATTACATGATAATCAAAAAAAAAACATTTCTAATTTATTTTCTGGTCATTTCGTTATATTTTATATTTTTTGCATGTTTCAATTACCCTATTATAGGATAAACAGTTACCGTTTTCTCTACTTAGAGTCGATACATATTATTTCATCCGCCCATGGCAAAGTTACGAAAATTGATCAACATAACTCCTTTTCTTAGAATAAGCAACAAATTATGTACTGTGGCGGTGTTGCGTTTTTATATTCTAAATAAATAGGTATATATAAACCCACACTGTAACCGGCACCGTTATGTATAGCTGGATGATATTAAGTTTTATGTGAACAACTCGACCAACCATTTTGATTTATGTGAAATATTTAATGAGATTCCTAGTAAACAACCGCATAAAAATGGTATATGTTTCATAAACATAAGATAAATGTGGGTAATAAGTAATCAACGACATAGACATGTTCGACCACCAAAATAAGAATGAGAATAAGTATGTTGGTTTAGTTTTAAAGAATAATCAGAAGTATATTGGTGTCATATACTAGGATATTTGAATATATAATCTCTTGAGAACAACAAAATGTTGCACCATTCTCTGACAGCTTTATTGTTTTTCATCTCGTTTTCTTTTGCAGCAGGTGAGAAAAGGTATTATTTCATATTATATAATTTGACTATTTAACTCAAGATTTTGTTTACTTTATATCTCCAATAATCTGAGAAATCGCAACGTGAAAATAGATTTTAGAAGTCTCAATAAAAACGTGTATTTCGATAGAATTGTTTTGGTATAAGGTGGACCTAGGTCATGTCTTAATATGGAGCCTACCGTATCTTATGCACCATGTTGCTGGGTTGGAAATACAATGGATTGTTCTAGTGAAAGGTTTTCAATGGAAGGAGGCTGTAACATGAGAGCTGCCAGTAAGTTGTTAAATTATTTATTTAATTGATTAGGAACTTAGTAGCTTATTTGGGCATTTTGTGAGACACAATGAAAAAAAAATATTGTTTAACAAACTAAATTTTCAAAAATGCCTTTCACATTCAAAGGCAAATTTGATACCATTAATGTTTCTGATTAAGTTGCTAGTTTTTTATCGAAGATTAGGTTAATCTATTTTTTGTTCAGGGCACACAAGTTGACATCGATTAAATAACGATAATTACAGCTAAAATATAAATCCGTCTTGCAAAATGTTCATAAATAGACTCTATCTCTTGAGAAAATAAATGGGAGATAAAATTGAAACCTTGTGTGATATTCGTTTATATTTAATTGTTTTAACTAATTGTTTTATGTCGATTTTATGACTTACTTTTATATTGCATTTTCTGATGTCATACCGATATATCGATTCTATCTTATTGCAGTGATTTGTGAAGAGTGATCCTAATTAAAATTCTAGCCAAAATTAATTCTCAAAAGTAATATTGAATTAAAACCAAGAATCTCAATCCCTTATTTATCATATTAATATCAAAATGTTTAATATTCTGTTTTCAGCGCTCTGTGGGGAACAACCAGCCTTTTGCATACATTTATGCCAAGATGGCTCTATCACTGGATTCGACGTAATTGAATGTGGTATTATGGGTATGATGTGTAATGGCGATAGTGAAAAGGGTGAGTATAAAGTTAACTATTTTACATATACATGCAAAGCGATAACTATCCGAATAATTATATATTGAGATAAGCTTATTTTATTACTTCACACATTTGAAATAAAACTGTTACCAATTATACTTAAGTGAAAAACTAAATAACCACGTATAATCATTTCAGATAAAAGGAGTAGCGATGAAAGCAGCAGCAACAGCAGCAACTAATAATAAGACAACATAAGAAAGTAATGAAATAAAGCAAATGTATGTTGCTCTTTGGAAGTTTAATGAATGGTTATGATATTGGGTCGTATTGTGTGTTTTAATTTATCCCATGTATTGATAAATAATCTAGGGCTTTTGAATGATAAGTGTATTTTGGCGATATAACTTTGAATTTCGTTGCATCCTTTCCAGTGTTCGCGTTAAAGCTACCTCGAAAAGTTACTGGCCCGGCCGAAAACTTACTAGCCTGACTTCTAATATGAATTATAAGATTTAACCTTTATTTTCACGCTCGCAGCTGCTCAGCTATTCCTTAAAATTCCCGAGCCCCGTGCAAGCGACACACGATTATTAACTATTTTTTAAAGAATCGAGCGCCGAAGCCGCGAGGGATTTTTTTTAGGAATCATAGGGACCCATTTTAAGTATTCATGTTATATTTAAATCCTCATTTTGGATCTACGTGATGTCAAAAACTTCATTCATATACAAAAGATGATGGTTGCATATGAGGTAACAATTGTTTAGGATGCATAACTATCTTTATATATCACAGCATACACGAAAAGCATAAATCTAATTTAATCAAATTTTAAAGGAAGATAGATAGCTTATATGAGTCGACCATAATGAATAGAGAACCATCGCATATAAACTGGAGGATTGCAGATGCGAGCGCCGGAGACGCGAGCGAAATTGTTAAAATTAATATTGTGAAATCAATAGAAATAAGTAATAGTTGAAAAAAAATTTTCTGATTTTATACTGGCCCGCCGGGCCAGTTAGCTCACAACGTTACTGGCCCGGCCGAAAAGTTACTAGCCCCGGGCCAGCGTTAAGCGCGAACACTGATCCTATCAGACACTTTGTAAATAACTAACTTAATATCATGATTTTGTAATAGCGACAAATTAGCCAATCTATACTACCATTTATTTCTTTAAAAAGAATAGAAATCGGTTGTGTCAATTAGTGTTAACCAAAACACCATATAATAAATCTTCTCACTTAAAACCTTGTGTAAATATATTAAAATCTTGCAAATATGCAAAAAAAAAACATTTCTCAGTTTACTGTTGTTTAATGAAATTCCTCATACGGAACCCTGTTCAAATGGTCATCATTCACAGTTGATGCAATTTCCTCTTGTTATACCATTTCAAACTCACCATGATCTTCTACACCATCATTTGTTGGCCTTATCCACTATCTCTATGAATAACATTTAACTTGTGGAGCAAAATTCGACAACAAATAAATCTGATCACATTTGCGACTTTAACTAAAGAAAACGGCCTTTTTATCTAAGATTATTCAAGAATAGACGACATAGTAGAGTTTATGAGCTACAAAATTAACAAACATCACTGGAAGCGAAACGTGGCGGATCAAAAATATTTGATACATGTCCCAGGATCAATACTGAAGATAACTGTTCGTCCATTGCCTTTGATAGCATTTGTACATATCTTTAAATTAAATTACCATTCACTTTTGCAAATCTACGTGTCTCAATTCATAAAGCATCATCATACATCCGTGAAAAATATAAATGATGGGCAAGAATTGGAGTTACGCATTAGGGCTATATATCACTATATTGTCAAGATTCACCAATAATGAAGTCAAATTAATGTAGTGAATATCATATAGAACACGAAGTTTAACTGAATAATGCAAATGTAGAACCCTAATTATCATTCAGAAACATTATTGTTTTCATCAACTGGCACTTGTTCGCGATTAACATACATACGATATTCACAAATTGAAATTTTAAGAGAATATTTTATTATTGGTTAAAGGCATGATTTGAGAACTTGAATTTATCTTTTGTCAACGTTTATCTATTTGTTATGACCGCTATGTCAAAGACCGTAATCGCTACTGGACTACTGACTACGTTTTATCTCATCATTTAAAACAGTTTTCATACCAATCTTCAGGATTTGGTTTAATTCTAGTGCAATCAAAAACAACAAAGATTATAGATTGCTTATATTTAGTTCCAAGGGCCTAGTCACATGGAAAACTTTTCTTAGTTGTTTTCCTTTAAAAAAAAACCTGTTTCTTAAAGTATTCTTTACCAATAAAATCATTTACAAATGGAATAGATTAAAGTATAAAGCACGTATTGAAGTTTTTTATCGTAAACAAATTTTATGTGAATGTAGGATTATATTATGCTGTTGACCTCAGCCATGTAAAAACGCATTCAGAAGAAGAAATACAAAATTTATACATATATAAAGTTTGTGATCCATCAGTATGTTTATAAGGAAAATAAGTGAACCCTTATAATGTCATTTCATCGCAAGATAAGCTATAATGATAAAGTTTATTTCTTATTTATAGGTTTTATGCCTCGTTCCTAATTATACAATTACCAAAATACTAACCGCCGTGAAATGAACGTTCATATCCACAACAATACCAGAATATTAAATGAAACATGACCTAAAATTTGACTTGCTTAATATTTGGACACTAAACTGAGTGCGGTAAGAGTGCCACGGGCTCGTCGCGTCTCCCAACCGCTCAGATATAGCGGCCGGCCGTTTTAGCTCAGTTGGTTAGAGCGTTCGATTGTTGGTGCACGCTACAAATTGGTGGCAGCGGAAAAAACTAAAGTTTCGAATAAAATGTTCGACCGGGTTAGTGATGCGCTCTCTTACGACTGAATAAGATCAAAATCATAAGGGGCTCGTGCAACCGGTTTCTCCCAGACTGTAGGAGCAGTATTTCCCTTATCGGGAGGGGAGATTATGTCACGGGCTCCTCGCATAAAGGCGTCTCCCAGCCGCTCAGATAGAGCGGCCGGCCGTTTTAGCTCAGTTGGTTAGAGCGTTGGATTGTAGTTGCACGCTATAAGAGCAATAATAAAATTACCAAAATACTTACCGCCCTGAAGTGAACAACCATATCAACACAACAATACTAGATAACATTACTTAATGAAACATGACCTGAAATTTGACTTGAACCTCGATATTATGAAACTTTACTGAGTGTGGCAAACTAGCAATAATACAACTACCAAAATACTTACCACCGTGAAGTGAACATTCAGCTCAACACAACAATACTTCATGACATAACTTAACAAAAAAAAATGACCTGAAATTTGACATGAAGTTCAATTTTCGGACACTTGACTGTGTGCGATGAAATAGGCAAGCATAGAAGAAGATGTCACATGCAATAACCATGTTTAAGCACAACAGACTAACTAAATGACCGGATGTTACATGACGACTAATCGATAAACACGCTAGAAATTAATTATCAGGAACAATTCCGATTATTAGTTGTTTGATGATTAAAAGTATTGAGTTTTCTTTCATTTTTACGGGAAACAAGAAATTTAATGGTTTAATCGCGATATGCACTTGTATAATGTATTATGTTACAAACAAAAACATGTACCGCGAAAAATGTACGCGCTATGAACCTGTATACTGGCACAAACAAAAACATGTATGGTGAAAGAATGTTACAAATTGGTCTATAAAAAAGCACCAATTAAATAGTTTGATAATACGGATTCAATATTCAAAGTTTTGTAAGTATGGTATCAATTCACTTATAAGCTTTAGAAAATGCATAACTATTTTGTATCGATAATAGTTCGAAGATTAAGCAAAACATAAAAAATTTTAACCATCACATTATAAACAATTATGCATTTTCTAATGTACAATTGTCAAAATCAAATTATTGATTCTATTAGAATTTAATTTGAATATGTATTTGAATACAAAAAAAAATTCTAAACTTCATCGCATACACAATAGTACATTCAATGTTGAATGAAATATTTCTGTATCTTTATTAAAGTTCTGTAATAAAGATACAGAAATAATTCATTCATTTCACAGGTTGACAAGATGGTGCAGAAAGTAGTTCTGACAGTTTAACTTAATTTATGATAGGCGTTTCTCGTAACAGGTTCGGTATACGACTCTTTATTTTTCGGTATAAGATGCTTAGCTAAAAATACATTTCAAAATAACAATAATAATAATAATAACGAATAAATTTTTTTGACATAATAATGATGACATCATATTTTTACACAAAACAATTTCAACCAAATAATCTATTTTTTTAAATGTTCTATTTCGATATAAGGCGGTGGGAGATCATGTCTCAATACGGCGCCAACAAAATCCTATGCGCCTTGTTGCTGGGTCGGAAATACGTTGGCTTATTCTGGTGACATATTTGCAATGGACACTGGATGCAACCCGAGGGCTGAAGGTGAGTTCTATGGTTTTAGTATTAGGCGTTGTTAAAGTAGTTCAAGTCTGTTTAATTAAGTTTATCTTACAACGTTTACTACTCCTGATACTTTATGGATAAATAGATGATATCGTCTAAAACATTAAGTGAAGAATTTTGAATGTCATAATGCTGCAGTCTCATGTTTTTAAAATATTCTGCAAGGCTCATATATATGTCATACATGTATTTAGTTATATTTGATTTTTCATTCATGCAGCACTTTGTTGTGAAAAGCCTGCCTTTTGCATACATTAGTGTGAAGATGGCTCTATAACTGGATTTGACATAATTGACTATAATGTGTTATGCGATGACAATGATGGAAAAGGTCAGTTTTATAAATATGATTGAAAAAAAATCAACATACATATTAAATGGTATTATATCGTATATTTTTTCATTGTAATATCATTATTAGTTTTCAAGGAATGATCTTTATTTGAATCGCCCTCATAAAATAATTTGATGAGACATAACCTCAATCCATGTTTGTTTTGACAAATGTTTATACAGTGGAAACTCATTAAACCGAACACGGATAAATCGAATTATTTCTTAAACCGAACATATTTTGCGGCCCGAGGCTCTTTATTTCCGTTACAAATCTTATCGGTTAAACAGAACAGTTATCGCCGTTCCCGAGGTGTTTGGTTTAACCAGGTTCTACTGTAAAATATCAAGACTTAAGTCATGAAAAGTTTCAGTATGAGGAAAGATGTACGACGGACATACTGGAAACTATATCGCCTCGTTTTATGCGACATATACAACTTGAAGGTCAGTGACCTTGGATCCCCCGTGAACTTCAACAATGCGTATATGCAGGATGGTCAGTTTTTACTAAAATTAACGTTGGAAATAACGAACTATTTTGCGAATCAACAAGATCATGTGATGAAAGAAAAACTGACGAGACCAGTTGGCAAAAGTATCCTCAATTTATAAATTAAAGAAAATATGCTTTTTAAAGCACGAGCTCATATAGCACATCCAAAATGCTTTTGAGAGGCAACTGACATTTTATATAAGCATGTTTGCTTATATAAGCACATACCACGTACTTAAATGATAATATATTTTATTATCACATTTATTCATCTGAATATAAACTTTACGCTACTGTTTTTGAAGTGCTCCAAAATCGACAATTTTCAACCGATCGAAATGACACCATGACGAGGCACGACTTCAGATCTTGGTTTATATGTGTATTAAATTAAAAATCTCTCGCTCAATTCCTTCATATCAAACTCGCATGCACAATTTATTTAACATCGGGTGAAAATGTCAAAACCGACAATTTTCAAAGTGTTCCAGAATCGACAATTTTCAACTGATCTAGATAAAACCTTAACGAGGCACGACTTCAGACCTCGGTTTATACGAGAATAAAATTTGAAAGGTATAGCTTAATTGCTTCATACCAAACTCGCCTGCACAAAGAGCTTGACATCTGTAAAAATGATTAAAATCGACAATTTTTAAAGTGCTCCAGAATCGACAATTTTCAACCGATCGAGATAAAACCTTGACGAGGCACGACTTCAGACCTTGGTTTATACGTGTATAAAATTCGAAAGCACTAGCTCAATCGCTTCAGACCAAACTCGCCTGCACAAAGTGCTTGGCATGTGAAAACAAGACTGTCCGAGGACAGTGTGCCACAGCTCGCTCAGCTTTATATTCCTAGCTTAATTGTATAAGACAAGTGAGCCTCTTAATTGTTCAGTGCAAAAAAACGCATAATGTATAGATATGAACATTCTTTTTCCAACAATAGATTATCGAAAATGAAGCAAAACTTTATAAACCCCGGAAAACTTACTCATTTCATCCCTTTTAAGGTCAAAATCAAAATCATGCCCCACATGAAAGATTAAGCTAATTTTGATTTATAAACACAGTC
>LQRL01148580.1:0-13101 GCA_001703475.1 Hydroides elegans | reverse complement strand
CCCCCCCCCCCCCAGCTAACCCCTAAAAACTCCCCTTTTTGCACAAATTCGTTTAGATATACAATGTATTAAAGAGTGAGTGTGTGTGTGTGTGTGTGAGAGAGAGTGTAAAGCTATTTTATGATAGCAGGCGATGTCTCCGCGCCGTTCATGTACTTCCCTTTTTCAAATTTCTTGTGTTATCTATATTTCTCCCATTTATTTTCTATCGCATTGTAAATATTTGCTTTTGAACTTTAAAAAAACTCGATCCGCTCTAGAATTAACAATTTTATTAATTCCATAATTTCTAGAGTGGATCGATTTTTTTAAAGTTCAAAAGCAAATATTTACAATGCGATAGAAAATAAATGGGAGGAATATAGAGAACACAAGATATTTGAAAAAGGGAAGTACATGAACGGCGCGGAGACATTGTTGCGAATCGGTTAAAACGTGTCCACACAAATAAGTTAGATTTGTCATCTAATTGTAATGTTTGAATTTTATTTGATCATGGTGTTGTTCATAAAATAATAAATTAATTTTACAATCCTCGGGAATTCACGTAATAAATTCAAACACGCTTGGAACAGGCTTGGAAATTATACATATATCATGTAAAAAACTTATGTCGCCATTATTATTTAATCATAATCTATTTAGGTATCTGGTGGCGAAATATGTGACTTTGCAGAGATAGGTAAATATTCTTTATTTGTGATCGACAATATCTTCAATTTACAATATTGTTAAGCAGTAACATTTTATAAATATCAAATGTTCTTTAATAACAATAATTGAAAATACTTTAAGTACTGAATAATTATTCAAAATCTCAAATGCAAATAATGAATTGTCTATATGTATTTGCAGGGTGTGACAATGCTAATTGGGCACCCAGCAATAACCAGCCCAATGGCCTTTTTGAATTCCCGCGCTTGTCAGGACTTCGCCTAGCACCAGAAGATGAAAACTTGACGAACGATGAAAACTCGATTTTACACCTTAGATGGAATGCACAAGAATCAGGTTTTACATTTTAATTAAAATAGCAAATCAAATAAATGTTAATAGTTCTCCGCCCTTACTTAAGCTCGATGGACACTCGACAGTATTTAATCCGGTTCTTTCGTCGGTTTTTTTTTTCAAATAATTAAGCTTTAAATATATATTTATTTTTCCGTATGTGATAAACATGAACTATGTATGTCTGGCAAAACCCTACAGGCCTAGGTTTGTACGGAGCATACTTCAATTTTGCTTTGATATAATCTTTTTCTTTTTTTTCTTTTGCATATGGAAGGAACGTTTTAAAGCTTTGTGCAGTGTTATCATTTTTTTAACATTTTGATTGATTTTGATTTTTTTTTGTACTTTAGCGTGATGCATTTTTTATGGAAGATATTGGAGTTATCCTTCACTGGACTTCTTCTTTCTTTCGCACATAATCAGGCCATTGTTGAATTTGTTTTTATCTAGTTTTTTAAACGATTTTCTCAAAGTTAGAATCACCTTTACTGATTTTCGAACATTTTGTGATAAATGTTGGGGTGGGCGGGATAGGGAGTTGGCTCAATACGGAAGATGACTTGATATCCAGAAATGGAGGGCTATTTCAAATGTTATCATTTTTTTCGGTTGATGAATTTGTCGGAGATCTTTATGTTAGAATATCAAACTTAAATCGAGTGTGATATACATTGTATTAAAGTTATTGCTCAACTATCTATTTACAACTCAATTCTATGTCCCTTATTTTAACCGCCTTAAAGTTAATCGTTTGTTAAAAGAAATATAATGTTTGAAATTATCGATTCTTTGTTGTGTGTAAATTAAATACATGGAGTTGGATCCCCAGAAGAATTAAATGATTTTGTTTCAGGTAACATTCCAAACCAAACGGAAAAGTTTTTCATCCTATTCAGCCTTAGCCATGATGACCAGGTTTGTGTTTCCGTACAGCTACAAACACATGTTGCAAATGCAGCACACCAGAGGGTAAGGATAGATATACACTTGTGTTTATTTCTTGAAGTCATCTTTCTATTGCGTGAAGGGATTTTTCAATAAAATTAAACATTGTCTTGGTAGGCACTGGTTTAGGGGTTTGATTAAACAAATAAGGCCAAACTATTTTATTTTCTCACTGTCTTTGTCACGCTCTCCCTCTGTCCCATTGTTTCTACCCAAAACGTGTCTTCTTTCGGCCTCACGACCTATCTCAATTTCTCTCAAAATCTTTCGATCCTGGGATATTTTCTGTACAAATTGGAATTAACTTTTTTATCTTATAATGCAATTTAAAATCTTTCCAGGCACATCTTTTTGTACAATACAAATAATTATATAACTTTGCGATCTTTCAATGCATATTTTTATGTACAAATTGGAGGTTTTTTTTTATAAATCTCACTTTGCAATTTGAAATCTTTCTAGGCACATTTTTCTGTACAAATCGGAATTCCGTCCGATGGCTTGGGTGCGAATGGACCAAATATGGTGGAGTGGATATCGGAATATTCTGGTCAATCTGTTGCATGCGAAATAAAATACCCTGAGAGCTTAGAGAGATTATGTAAGTGTGTTTTTTGCAAAACAACACTGATTAAAGCTTCGAGAATTTATGTAAGTATGTGTACACAATGCATGTCAAGTGATGCATGCCGAATTATTCAATTTGATTCAATTTCTTCAAAAATTATATCTATTATTGTCACTGTTATTTGTTTAATTTTATCGTTGATGGTTATGGGCAACGAGTCGTATTTTGTATTATGAAAGGAAAATATTACTTTATCATTAAACTCATTGATAATGTTTTGACATAATTTTGAAATGCTCCTAAATAAGTTATTTTTTCTCGATATAGATACCCAATCGCCTCAACAATGGCAGACAGTTTTTGCTACAACGCCACTTCTATTCCCAAGCTACACCATTATCCACATTGTCTTCCAAGCTGCTCCAAATCTACAAAACATCACATATTTAGTGAACGTCTCGAGCCCTTTCGGAAACTGGTCCCCGAATTCACTCAGTGGTGATGTAAGTGCTATCAATTTTATTTTGAAAATACAAAATATAATTTTACACACTTAAAATTACGAAATTTACATCTTGAACTAAAAAAAATATTGTTTGATGAATTTGCACTTCATGTTGCGATGACATGGAAGTTTTCTTTTACAAACTGTTGCCAACATTAGTCAACCAAATATGTTAAGTAACATATAATTATGTGACATTCGGGTTTGTTCCATCATTGTAATTATGTTTTTTTTTGCGTTAGTTTGATCATAATTTATGTTTTTTTGCTGTGTCAAACTTTGTTGTGCAGCTGGCAATTTATGTGATAAATCCAGTGACAATCAAAACAGACTATGTCATATTTAACATTTATGTATATTGATAAAAACATCTTGTTTAAATCTGTAGAATGGAGTGGTCCAGGAATCGGTCCGTGTGTCTCACAATGATACTGTGTATGAGGTCACGGTAAGTGCACTGATATTATTCAGTCTTTCATCTATGACATTTCAAGATATAGATATATTTTGATTCACATTGTGACACACGATTTGCAAGTCGTTATAAAAATTCCAAAATATATTTTCTAATAAGGATGTAAACCCGGTAGTTTTATTTTTCCAATTAAAAGGAAACTCAAAAAGGACGATGACATAAGTATTAGGATGAAAAAAAAGACATCAAATAGCAAGAAAATAAATAAATAGTTGAACTACTAGATTAATATATTCAAACATCTCTAACGCAGTGTGATCTTAAATATCTTCTTGATCCTCTAGGTATATGTCCAAAAAGAACCAATTTGTGTTCATCACGATTGCCTTGCCGTAGCAAGCCGAGTGTATATGCCATTATATGTGGAACCCGCCGTCACAACAGGTGTGTATAGTAATATTGCAACTCATGGGCCTATAATATATAGGTGGTTAAATTCAAAATAAGAACGATTTACTGATAAAATTATCCATTATATGGTTATTTTAGGGAGTCTCAAATATCTTAAATCCATGATTGGATAATCATCATAGAAATAACTTTGCAAATCTGCATTACGGCTTTGTTTATCGTTATTGTATAAATTAGGATATTTAAGTGAACAAAAATTAAATGATAACGTACAATTTTATTTCTTAAGATGGACCAGATCCAATAACCGCAGATCCACCTACTTCCGATAAAGGTAGATTGAATTCTTATCTATTTAAATGTGTTCATATCTAACGATAAAACTTTATTTTCAAAAATATATATAATCCCGTAGAGTTGGCTTTTGTGAAATCGGGTACAAATCAATTATATGCTTAACTTTATCAAAAATATAATATTATTTAATTACTTTTAGCAGCTGAGATGAGCTCTCGCTTAAACCAAGCGCTTTCGGTTGTATTTTACCGATGATATTCGACTGTAGTCATTTACTTGATTTTTATTCCAGGAGGCTCTAACAATAATAACAATAGCAATGTGAAGATCGGAGTGGGTGTGGCCGTCGGCGGCATCTGTATTGCTGTCATTGTGGGCCTCGTGCTTTACTTCGTGTGCAAACGACGAAATAAAAGCATTCAGAGTAAGATTTAATATATTATATATTTACAAGATATATTTAAAAAAGAATAGATAAATGAACACGGAGTAACAACACGTCAATGAGAGTTTATCTACAATTTAATAATCATAAGTAAAAAGAAGAAATGATTCACCTTTTCAATTTGTCAATTTTGTGTTTAAAAAAAAACATGTTATAATCAATAGACCAGTCTGAATTTCTAGGAAAGGACGATGAATAAAATTTTATCTTGGCAACAGTCTTGGCAATATACAATTTTCATATACCTTGCATCTGAAATATGAACTATTTTACTCTTCAGATCACTTTTCTATGCAAAAATTAGAGGGGGAATCGTCAGGTAATCATCTTTTACACAACAAAAATATCTTAATAATTTCACGCAAAGTACTTATTAATGCTAGTATATTGTACATTTGTTATGTTGAAGTATTCTTATTGTTATCAAGTACGCATCCAAATGAAATGCTTGACAAGTTGACAAGTATTCCAAACTGCTGACCTTGATTTAATCTTAAGGATGCTCTTGGCCTATATACCTAAATAAGAACAGTTAGAATCATTATAAAAAATGGTTGATAGCATAAATACATGTATTTATAATTATTATTTATTTATAAGTTAACTCAATGTTCTTGAAAAACAAATTCGTACACCATAAATATAGTTGTGCAATTATTAAAAATAGCCTAGGCCAATACTACCTCATCATCATGAATCATAAAACATCATAAAAGATCGCTCTTCATGGTATTGTATTTTTCACATTTTTAGAACCCCACCCTCCCTCGGTGCTCATCCTTTACTCGGCAGACTGTCCTGCTCACGAACAAGTCGTCATCGAACTCGCCTCCTTCATTCGCCAGGAATGGCGCATTGATGTCTATTTGGATCTCTGGGACCAGAAGGCCATTCTCGATCGGGGATGGTTGCAATGGATGAACGAAAAACTCATCGAAGCACAGTATGTGCTGATTATTTGCTCAACCGGTGCTCGTTATAAATTCGCGCGAAATCGCCAATTTCGCTTGAAATACGATCGAGCCGTGCCGGATATGTTTGTTAGTGCTGTAGATCACGTGTTAGAAAGATGTTACGTTGCCAAGCAACCGAATACTGGTATTAACTCGCCAGAGTGTTTGGTTGCCTATTTCGAGTATGCGGGTGAGAGTGATATCCCACCAAAATTAGATAAAACAAAGCGGTTCCTATTAATGGCGGAACTCTGTGATTTGTATAACCATATAAGCAAAACAGCCACTGATAGACTCAGTGCTTCCGAATTGTGCCTTTCAGATACGAAATACAAGTATACCAAAGCAGGGAAACAGCTCCATTCTGTGCTAGTTAAGGCAATGGAGTTCTTTACCGATAACCCTGACTGGCTGGGTGAACTACTTGAGCCTATGAATACCGCCGATTCTTCGCCACAGAAACAGAACACAAAAGATAAAACTGAAAACGACAAGGGTAGTAAACCCCCTGTGCCACCACCGCAAGATGTAAATGAAAGTCCTATTGTAAATGATAAAGAACAGTTGTCTAGTCCTCCACAGAGTGAGAAAACGAATCCTGCAGATACCAGCTCACACAGTCGAATGTCCTCCAGTGCCACAGAGGAGGACGCCCTATTAGAAGAGCGACAAAAGCGAAGACGTAAAGAAGAAGAAGCGAAAATGCAACGAGTTCCTTCATCGCAGGATACCACAAAACTGGTCAACGTATCCAACGATAAAAGCGTCACAACCACACCATCAATTAACTCGCCACGATCATCCACGATTAACTCACCGGTAACACCGGCAAAGATGAATGGTCTTGCCAAGCGTCGTGAACGTATCTTACAATCGCCATCCACGTGTGAGGATATTGATGAAGAACAAATGAAACTCGACTTGGATTTCATTCACAATTTCGACATGCACCATTCCTCTTGGTATCACCCTGCAAATCCGTCGGATGTACTCATAGATATGGATTTCAGTGCGTGTACGCCGCCAGAA
Source organism: Hydroides elegans (assembly GCA_001703475.1). Classification (NCBI taxonomy): domain Eukaryota; kingdom Metazoa; phylum Annelida; class Polychaeta; order Sabellida; family Serpulidae; genus Hydroides; species Hydroides elegans. Next base: position 6,522 of record LQRL01148580.1, on the reverse strand, counting down.
AATGTACCTTTATCCGAAACGTACAAAAGTTTCATGTATGCGAATTCGGGAACTAGAAACGGGTTGAATGACTTTGTCAATCCAACGTTCTTTGCGATGGAGGGAATAAGACCGAATGGATTGCCGGATCTTAAGAAATTACCCCATGTAAAAAGTGATAAGAACGATAATGTGATTGTCGATTTTGAAATTCCAGGAGATCAATTTCACAAAGTGTTTCAAACTAATCACTGTGATACTAGTACTGATTTATAGCTAGGGACTTTTCCCGTGAACTTCCTTTGTAACCTTCAGACCACTCCATGATATTATTCATTCAAATATTAAATGAAATAATTTCCCCTGACCAAATTAAATGCCTTAGAGTTTCGACCTGAATAGCGAAAGGTTAACAAAAATAATGAAAATCATATAAACGTTTATGCTTGTTTCACTTTATAAGCCATCGTATAGTTTATAATATTATGTTTAGAAATAGCTCCGTTCATAAGTAAAACTATATATTGTGACTCCAAATAAACGAGAATACTTTGATAGACCATTACGAGGCTTTTGTAAGAGCCTTCCATCAAAGAATATAGTATACAGTCTAATATTTTCAACTTGTTATTTCGTTCAGTTTGAACAATTCCATATAAATGTCTACTTATTCAAGACTAAAACTTACATGACGCCTAAACGTCAAATGAATCATTTGAAAAGAATAGGCAGCATTTATTTAAAAGTGTGATGATTTTTTTTCAGTTTCAGTGGTCAAATTTTGAGATTTAGTTTCTTGCAGTGTTTCTCGCTTTAGACCGGTTTATTTTTTAAAACATTATACCTCATCGTGCCGTGGACTATTTTACAAATGTTTGTTATTGAATTTGGGTATAAAATAATGTTTCATGCGTTTCAATTGTTGGGTCAGTTAATGCTTTGTTATGTTATTAGCAGTTTGATAGATATTATATTTTGAGATACATATATGATTATTTGTTTACATTATATGTGTTGTTATGGAGTATTCTTGTTTGCCATATATTTTCATAACTGAAAATTGTTTTATTTATCACAAATGGATGTACACTTTACGAAATTAGTCAGATGAAAATCATGATAAGAAATGAATTTTCCTAAATGAGTTTCCGAAAGGTTCCACACATATGTTATTTTCTTAACAAGAACACAATCTAAAGTGCCTTTTTTTCCTTTGAGCATTATTTGAGTTCATTTTATATAGCATATTCTTATTTACCAAATATATGCTCTATTTCGTTTATGTATGATTAAATCTTGCTGTTTGACGATAATTAATATCAAAAGATATATGCTTTGGTGTAAATCGAAATTCATTTTATATGATGTTTTGAAATTTGTTTGAAAAGCAATGGTAGAGAAGTGGATATCTAATTATTAAACGAAAGTCTCAGCGCTTATTCAAATGTAAATTTAATGCCTGTGATAGGTTAAACATGTAAAGCACCAATATTTTTTTTTGTCCATAAAAGAACAAGAATTATTACGATCGCCATAAACACCTTTATAATTTTTATAACATTGATGATAATTCAGATGCACTGTAAAAAAAAAACTTCTTAAGTACCAGAAACATACACTTCTTCATAGAGAGTTTATGGTAAATTGAGTTATATGTTTATGATATTACGGAAATATTCGATTAAATTTATTTCTGCATTTGTTACTTGGCACTCGCTTGTATCTTAAAATTGTGTGATCTAAGGTACATTTGGTTATTTAAATGGCAACATTTCTTACTACTCGTCTGTATTTTGATACGTGATTTTTCTACAATCTATTATTTTATGAATTTTACGATTGCTTTCATGATAAACTAAATAGCAAACCCGAAGGCAATATGCATATACGAACATATTTTAAAAACTCAAAGAAGCTTTGATTCCAGAAAATTCAATGGTGGAGTGTTGATGTTTACGCCATCCGAAAAATAACAATTTGTTCAAATTTGACATTTTCCTTTGATACATGTATGAATAAGAAGGTTCTTGTGTAGGTAAATGACGGCTCTTCATCAAACACTAACTATGAATTTTGAAGAAAGCTGTCTTGTTTGTTAAAAGTAACCTATTTGTGGTATATGCATGTTGGTTTAGGCCATTACTGCAGGTGTATATAATTCAGTTTTAAAAATAAATTCTGTATAATACCGGTATGCTTAGACAAAACTAATGAATTTTATTAAGTTTTTCGATTTCTGTGGTATCATTTATATTGTTTTGATTGATATTGCTTCATTAGATGTGTAGATTAATTCAATTTACAATATGCCGTTTGAGTATGCATATATTGTGCAATATTAAGTAAATATTTTTTTTTACGTTTTGATGATTTAAGTAACGGATAAATTAGAATTTAGATAAATGATCATTAACCAAATTATATACATTTATGATTTATTTATATATCTATAAAATGTGCCTGGAACACCCAAATTATTGTCTCGCAAATATACTTACAGCCCATACCCACCCCTTCTTCCTTTTCATTCAAGTCCGATTAACCTAATATTCTATGATAAGATTCTATATAAAATATGGGCAAATTAATTCTTGTTTTGTGCGAGTTCGGTGATATAATACATCCAAAAAGGCGACAGTCTTTTCATTGAGTTGATCTTTTTTTTTTTGTCCATTATAAAATATATTTAAATGAAGATTCACATTAGGCGTTATTGTTGAAAAGTTTAATATTGCGATGTTTAAAGCAACAAAGAAAGGCATATTTTCGTGTGCAGGATAATATTTTTGCCTTGTCTAATTAATTGTGATTACATGTTCTGCTCAAAAAGTTCAAAGTCACAATTACAATATATTGAGTACTAACAACCTGCCTTACAATTATTTACAAAATCTAAATCTGTGGAAAGGAAAATAGTTTCATATGTATCCGTATGCTTGCATTATTTCCCAAATTCATATGTGATATTAAACACTTATATAACTAAATAAACAACTATATTTAATTAAGATAACGTCTCTTATTTATGTTATTGATGATATATAAATATAAAAGGGGAAGCAGTAGCTCAGTCGAAGAGGACACACCTGATAGCATCCCGGCCCCGGGTTTAAGTACAACCTCGGGGATGGTTGCAGGAGATTCGGCGTGCGCTCTGACATCGACTTGCCTAAATGTAATTGGTTATCATCCTATACCGTATACAAGAGAAAACTAAGACATATTTTGATCGTATGATATGAACAAAAGCAGTATGTAGTTTTGTATGAATGGTTTGGCCTATTCATGTGTTACATAACACCCCGACGGGATATAAAATATTAAAGATGTGCAACATCCAGGTTTCAGTTTGATCGACGAAACTTACCGAAGTCACAGTGGGTAAAGTTTGGATGAAATAACGATTTTCACAGCATCGAGCGAAAAGTTTAGATTGCAGATGCTCAACACCCTTCTTAATTCATACTAAGTAAGCGATTCCCATCCAGCTTTGTGCTAAAGGGTACAAATTTCACATGATTATATTAATCAAATTATAGATCGGTAAACTGTAATTTTTGCATCCTTATCCACCAAAACGATAACATTAAACCCAATGGAGATATATAATCTACATGCTTATGTTGTTATTCAAATGTGAATTATACTCGACGCATTTCGTTGATTTAACGTTTTAATTTTATATTTGAAATCTTCAAAAATCAGTACCTACTTTGTTAATAGGACTCAGGCTTAAAGAGAAAGTCTTTCAATAATGACCAAGGTTGTTTTGAGGCTAAAATGTGGTTCTGAAGCATTAAAATGAAGCAATATCTTAATGGCACTTAACGCTGAGGTTTTGTAATCGATAGATTATCTACAATTTTCAATCAAACTTAGTGTTTTCAGGGAAAAAATTAAGGGAACAAGAATGTTGATTAATTATGTAAAAATAGACACATACATTTGAGATGGTAAATCAATTTTAAAATCAAATAGATACATTTGATATACAATGTTGAAATACTTTTAAAGGTTTGGAAAAAAAGCTTAGTCCCAGTCAGCGTGGTTGTGTATATGTATTCAATCCCAAGATTATAAAATTTTGATGCATGATAATTTCAGTTAATTTTCTAAGAAAATGAAATCTAAGATATATAATCGAAGTGCCTATTGACAAGAAATATATGACGTTTGGGTCTTTATTTAATCAATACATATAGGGTTGAGGGCATTTTTTCCAATACATGAGAATCGATCCACGACGCATTGTTATAAAATTCTTATTTAATGATTTTGTTACTTCACAAATCAAATAAAGCCCAGAACTATAGACCAAATGTTATCAGATAATACATAGATAAACTATGAAAGAGGTATAATACAAACTTACTTTTTTACATATGTAGCTATCCAGCTCTTTATTCATACATTTATACCATACTTTTAAATTATAACTGCCATTTCACTTCTTTATGAACTTATCTTGAAGTTTGAAGTTCAGAATTTCAAGTAATATTTTTTATTCATAGAGTATAGTTTAATGCAAACTTTCATATTTACCAACAATGTATAGTTCAAATGCTCAAATTAATATATCATGTTCTTAATCAAAATACGATTATGTAAACGTCTTAATTGTTAACATGACAAGATGGATGAAAGTGTTACTGATACTCTGGTCTCTATTAAAATGTTCTGTGCGTATTCAAATTCTCTTTGCTAAAATATTCATATGGCAGGGTCATTCAACGGATTGATATCAGTCTGAAACGTTTAGAAAACATCTCAATCTCGCATATGATCTAGATTTTTGTGAACAACTAAATAATAAACATATACCTTTGTTTTCGGGATTTATAACTAGTCGATAATAACATGAACAATGCTTAATAAGTGTCTATATATGGTCGAAGCTAGTGCTAAAATATTCCATCAAAGATATGTTCTTGTCACTGATTCGGAAAGCGAATTTAGTTTAAGAAAACATATCTTGTGACCAGACCATTATTTTCTATAGGAATAATGTAGGTATACCCCACGATATCTTCCTAAAAAGGTGTTCCTTTTCAAAATTGACCAATCTACAGAAAAAAAGTTGTCCCCTGGCTACAAGAATTATTTTAAAATACTTTTTATGTTCAATATATTGATTTAAAAAATAGAGTTTAGTTTCATTCAGAGATATGGAGCTAGACACGATACATTGAAATTTAGGTTTAAAAAAAGTCATATATACCATTATTTTTATTAAATTGGTCAAAAAGGTGTTTATCTCGCGATTTTAGCCAACTAGATAAGTGCATGGAGCTTATATATCTATAAAAATAGTATTAATTTTTGTATTTTGAAATAATATATTCATCTATTGCATTTCAATGTTTAATTTCAAAGGTTTCATGCTAAAGCATCCGTTTTTTTTTTAAAATAAATCGTTGGATGCCCCATAGCTCTAATAGATTGTGTCAATTCAAAATATGTATTTTAAAAATATGTGTTTTGACTGAAGTCATCAGACGCACGAACAGATACAGTGGTATTTTGCTGTAGTTATATAGCACTTATTTTGTTCTTTACATTTTTAAACTGTATGTGAGCGTTTGAAACGAACAAAAAAAAAAACAATACCATTTTCATTGGAATTAATTCTAATGGTCTTTGAATTTTATTTTGTATACATATTTGTGTTTTCATAAAAAGGATAGATTCGTGTTATATTTAATTAACAAGTTCTTAATTCATATATTCAGCGATAAAACATTAAAAAAACTCTGCTTCAACCAGAATATACCACCAGCATACCGTTAAGACTATGATTTACCTAGCTGCGTTTTGTTTTGAATGGAAACATCGAAAAAATATTGCCGAAATGTCTTGACTGTTTTTGATGTTTTTAAAATGGCGGCCATAGAAACATTGTAAACATCATTTATATTTAATTTTATTGTGATTTGGGACATGACACTTAAAAGTATTATACAAAGATTGAACAACCTAAATATATGTCTCATATATTAATCGATTTAACACCTTATTGTTAGAACTGCACCATAAACACTATCTTTCTCATCTCCGAAAGTCAATTTGTGTGCGTTTGACACTGCCTGTCACGAATATGCAGGTGAGACAAAGCAATTGTGTGATGGTGTCACGCCTCTATATTCTTGATCTCTTCCGCGTTTTCCCTGGTCATACCCTCTGGAATTGACAGTACAACACTATCTTCTGTGCTGACAATTCTGTGTCAACAATATAATCCTTTTGTTCCGGATATGCAAATCACTTTGAGGTTGTGCAAAGGCTAGCAGCTCGCTATGTAAAGAACAGATACCATAATACAAGCTCACCAAGCGAAATGTTAAAGAAACTTCAGTGGGAGTCACTAGAACAAAAACGCGCTAAATTGCGCCTAATCAACGTGCTCAAAATAACACAAGGTGACGGTCTTTCACAGGTCCCCTCTACCTACCTTGTACGCTCTAGTTCAACAATTTTATCTCATTCACTTAATTTCCAAAGACCTTATTGTTCCACTAATTACCTCAAATACTCATACTTCCCTAG
>LQRL01148566.1:21209-36152 GCA_001703475.1 Hydroides elegans | reverse complement strand
ATTTTTTGTCAAATAACCATCAGTTTTTTTTTTTTTTTTTTTTTTTTGTTAAATTTTCACTTTTAAATGGTCTAAGCATTACAGGTTATGACTTGTCCAAAACCGCCCGAAATGGATTTTGCAATTTGTGTCAAACAGGCTCTCAAGTCAGGCTCTCCCCGAAAAAAAGGAACCCGTTGTTGTGATACAGAATATGCTTTCTCTACCATATATACTTACAACGGGCCATAAGACAGTTAAATGCATTGACAATCTGTGTTTTTTTGGCTCTCGAATGTTAACCTTGGAATAACAAAAGCATAGAATGAATAGTCCATATGAGCCCAACTTGGCCCTCAGCCCAAAAGGCATTAGGGCCTGGACATACCAGGAGCTTTTATGGATCTTGATTTTCTATTAAAAAAAACCAGAGGTTTACCTTATATGGTACCACGGCCTCTTCTAAGTTCAAGATGCTTCTTTTCCACAAGTTTGATTCTTGATATTTTAAAAAAAAACGAAACGTTGATTATGTGGCAAGCGAAGTCAAATGAAGCCGCCAATGTAGCCATATCCTTATACTACACTGTATAACGCCGACACAATACTCTTATACCAGCGATTTCCCACTAAATCAATAAGCAATCTATATGGAAAAGTATACGTCAAACATACACCGATAACAGTGGAACACGTGTACATTACGTAATACTAATCTTATCGATGTGTTTGACCGCATTGATTTGTTACAAAAATAGTTTATAGTATCGAACCGTAACTTGGCCAATGTTGTCGTAAAGCCCCTGATATAGAATACGATGACCAGTTGTTCACCCCCCTGCTCCTCGATTTGGTTTCTAGACCAAAGTCCTTATTTGAGACCAGCAAACATTTTGCCAATTAAATGCATCTTCACGTTACTCGCAAATCAATACAATAACCATCCTGATACTTCGATTGACTGCAAGATTTCTGATTTACCCATCACATTGGGCCCGTTATAACGAGTTCGGCCCCGAAGTGTCTTTTGCAAGGGATAGGAAGTGTTTTCTCGACGGGTCGATGTGGATCTATGAGGAGCCTAGATGCCTATTCCAAAAGCGGAAAGGGCCGAAGTACAGTGGTGCGTGGTCCTTACTTCTCGATTTCTCTAACGTTAAGCGTTTAGCGTTTAGCGCTTAGCGTTTAACATTTAAGAGTTTGAAATATCAGAATAAAGCGTTTAATATTTAGCGTTTGTGCGGTTAGCGCTTAGCGTTTAACGTTTAGCGTATGATGACAGGGCATTCTAGAGAGATAACCGTTCATAATGATGTTCCTTATATACCCCTCACACATGTGGGTGGCTATGGTTTATTGTTTAACGTTTAATGTTTAGCGTGTGTGCGTTTATGGTTTTAGGGCTTAGCGTTTGTGAGTTCAACGTTTAGCGTTTAGTGTTTGACACGAGAAGTGAGTAATGCATGCGACTGTATATTTTGGAAGGGGTCGAAGTGTCTGCTCTCGAGGGGTCGGAATGACTCGATGAGGGGTTTAAGTGTCCGTTCCAAAAGCGACAGAACAGGACCGAAAGCCCATAAAACCCGACCTCCACCCATGTACCAACGCCTCTTTATTCCCATATATACATATACATGGAGTTGAATGTGGTGTGCGATGGGATAGTCTTAAGATAACGTCTTTTTATATCGATCAGAGCGTTAGATAAACTAAAAACTAAAGTAAAATTATATTGAAATGTAATACATCTTTCCGCCAATCTTATATTGCATCCTTTCACACGATTATGTGAGAACATCCTTATCAATTTGAGAATGATTTCATGAATCAATAAAACACATGAATTCACTTAAAGTTAAACATCATTTGACACGAAATAAGTTGATAATAGAAATTCATAATAGCGTAGCATTGACCTCAGTTGGTGCTTCAAAACTGTAAACTGTTGTTAACCTCATTTACTCTTGTTTCATGTATAGTTAATACGATAAATGATATACGATGTGCACTTTCCCACTAAGTACTGATTATATTTATCTTAACAAAACGCGAATAGACAAAATGTCATGCAAAATTCATACAAACGTCAGTATAATATGTTATGCGATCAATTTTGAAAGATGTGCTGCTTTAAACATGTATTTCACTATTAATTTCACACTATTTTCAGTAAAAGACGTTGAAGAACAGATTCTTGAATAGTACAGACGTGCCGCACTGGGGGGCTTCTGCTCACCGGGCCCTACCCACCCCCACCCCCAACCATGGTTTAGTTAATAAACGATGCAGTTTAAATACAATGTATCATTACCATAACAATCATCATGAATATTGACAAGCCGAAAAGTAATCTAGTCTTTAATGAAAAATACCAGTTCTCATTCACGTGTATTGTGAAATTAAACTGAATATTAATGGTCGTTTTACAAAAATGACGCTTCATTTTGCATTAAACCATATAATCTGAATCAAGGTCAAAAAGTCCCCGGACATAAAGTCCCCGGACAAAAGTCGCCAAAATGCAACATAGGACATAAAGTCCCCGGACATAAAGTCCCCAAAAATCTCACTCTAGATTTTTTAGAATAACGAAAAAAGTTTATATCAGATTTCAAAATCGAAAAAAAAATCGCTTTTATGTTTATTTACAATAAATACCACAAATATATCACATGTCCACCAATCTTTTCGGGTGCAACAGCATATCTTTTCTCAGTTTCACAAGTTTAGCTGCTTAATGATACAAATGATATAAACTGCATTCTTCGCAATTAAATATCAATCTAGGTTTTTAACACGGCCGCATTTTTTAAAATCTACAAATGAAAATTTTACACTATCACATGAAACAAATGATATCGATAGTACGATTGAAACTACTGGTTAACAACATTCCTAAAAAAAACCGGATTAATAAGCAACAACTTGATAAATTGAACCTTCAAAACTAATTGAATGGTTAATGATGGTCATTGAAAAAGAGGTGACTCTGATTGATAAACACTGCTATAATGTTTTTTTTTATTATAATAAAAAAATAATTTTATCATAATAACAAATGACTTTATGTCCGGGGACTTTATGTCCTATGTTACATTTTTGGTGACTTTTTGACCGGGGTCTTTATGTCTGGGGACTTTTTGTCCGGGGACTTTATGTCCGGGGACTTTTTGACCGGATACCATATAATCTACATTGAATATGAGAAAACAACTTAGCATTCATACTAAACTGATTATTCTGATAACCATCACAAAATGTCACAAAAACTTGCATTAATAACATTTTATTTCATACCATTAAATATTATAATTAACAATGATAATAATGAAGTAGAAAATAAAGTAAAGTGAATAGCCACTTAAATATAATGTGTTATTCTGTAAGTAATTTACATGTAATCATCATAATATTTATTCATTAATGGAGACTTTTTTTTATTAACTATCATGTCATAAGTATGCATTTTAGAGCCTATAATCAAATGTTCCAGGGATATTTGTAAAACACAAACACATATCCAGTTGACTCAGCTCTTTGAATTTGCGATGAGCCAATTTATCAATTCGTTTACTAAACTAAGAAATAGTTTCACCTGAATAAAACTGCAATCAAATACAATATACTCTTAAATTAATTTCGCTCAGGTAAATACCATGATATACTCTACTAGTTCAAATCCCCCTTCCGCTACCTTGGTTGCCTTTGATGATAGCATCCATAGCACCAAAGCCTATGCTTCATTGATTCCAGCATATGGATACGAACTGTGCCTAAACGGACCTCTAGCTTATGGGAAGGTTTTATTGTATTTTCTCACGTATACAAAATGACCCCTGTTTTAAATTAAAGCTATGCGTCAAAGTAGAAAAATAAACTCTTTTTTTTTCGCTACTTCCGCCGCATGTTAAATATAACGTTTTCTTCAAAGTCAGTATTGATGTGAACAGTTCAATACCCAACTGAACTGAATACAAGATCACCATGTTGTTTCTTTATCAATGTTAGGTCATAACACATAAAAACGCACTAAACACAGTACCACAATGCACCCATATGATACATACTCTCGTATTTTCTTTGAGACGGTCCCTTACAAAGGCTGATGCCCTGGGAATTTACAGCAAACAAGCTCCCACTCTGCAATCATTCTGCAGTTTTCACCAGTGCTAAGAGGTTAGAAAGATGCATTTTGCTATTGATTCGTGTGGTGTGTAAGCAAATATGTATTTTCTCTATCTATAACACGTGAAGAATCTTTGTCAAAACAAATATTAAAAATACATTAAGCTGTATCGATGTTAAAAAATTTCAATGGTGCTCCCCCTGAAAAATGCAAAAACAGGCACACGCCTAGCCTACCAGTCTATGTGAACATGGTGAACATATGTAACACACGTGTACATACGATGTAACTATGTTGGTAACGAACCGGGTACCACATCCTATATACGGTATTTTGTCACATCACTAAGATGAGGTTTGCACAGGGTTAAAAACTGAATATAGAATACATGTAACTCTTGGACTCAGCTATAATTAGCAATTACGCGACAAAAGTCACAAGAGCTGAGCCTTATTCAAAGAGCAACATAGGCATCAGATGCTTACAATAACTATATAGACCTATATGTGTCGCAAATAAACTACATGTAGGGCTATCGCAGGGCGTTGTCGCATCATGGAAAACGCCATAGATATGCATGGCACCATTTATGTTTGTATAGGATGTATGCTTGAAAAGCATGGGATATAATATTGATCTGGATCTTTCCAAACATGTGCAATGTCAACCGGTGGTGAGCATCAGTTATGGACGTTGATAATATGTCAAAATGTGCGTTACACAAAAGGGGGAAATATGGCGTTTCCTTATCTGATAGTATCGAAAACACAACAATAGACAGTCAATTATTCGAAGTTCCTGACTTCTACAATTTTGACCTAGGGTAACCCTGCCGCTGCTGCTCCTTGTCGCTTCCCGTGAACACTGGACCTAAGGGATTGGCGTGTTTGAGAGATGATTTGGCGCCCGGATGTCATCCATGATACTGATGATAGGGATCTACATGTATATTGAAAGAGCCATATGTCCCTATGTATCCAGGGGACCCAATATGACAACAGTGACAAATAACTATATGATGATCCGCTCAGTCCTACTCTATGACTCGTGTCGAAAACGCCACGATCTTCCGATGCCTTTTGTCTTTGTGCTGTGCAATCACAGAACATGTGTCCTACAATGTATAAGTTTCCTAATATATCGCTCTCGAAAGGGTACACTTGAGAATCAGGTGAATCACTTAAAGGGTTTCCTGCAAATAGCTTACATCTTGACCTATTTTATATATAATCATTGGGTTTTACCATATACATATAAATGATAAACCACAATAAAAACGAGTTGTAAATGCCTTTTTTGTGACCTTAGGCAAACGTTTCTTCGATATAAAGTATATTTTTAAATAATATGATTTATTCTCTCAAAACAACAAATGATTAAAAAGACCAGTTTTTGCACCTTTATATTTCACCTTGGCCATGCGTGCCACCTACTCTCCAAAATTGCACCGGTCCCATATCGACGAACGAGATTTAAGACTCGAAATAGTGTCATTAAGAGGGTCCTGCTAAGTGCACTATATAGATAAGACATAAGGGCCTGGCTACTATCCAAACCTTTTCTTGCTTTTTATCCCCAACAAACCCTGTTTTGCAATGTATTTCTTATTGGAAACGCAATAAAGCGACCTAACCGCTCATTGTTTTTTTTAGCAAGTCTATTTCGTGGTTCCTCATAAGTAACACATTGGGAGATAGGGTTTGTTAGAAGAAAAAGGCAAGAAAAGGCTTTCAATGTGGCCAGGACCTAAGTATAAAAGTCCCACTCAGCAACTTTATTAGACGTGGTTATGTCTAGATTGCGATCCCCCTGTTCAATCGAATACAGTATAACCTCGTTAAAGAGACCATCTCGGGTCCTGCCAAAACTATTAGGTTAAACCGATTTTCGGTTAATCCGATACGATTAATAAAGAAAATAAAGGGGTTGAGGCTATCAGGTCTTTTCGGTTTAAGCAATTATTTGGTAAATCCGTGTTCAGTTTAACGATGGTCCACTGTATATCGATACACAGCGAATGTTTATTGATGTCGATAAATCACATGAAATGTCAACTATTGAGGATTTAACTGGATATCAACGATAGATCTTTACATCTTCTTCAAGATTTAGACAGTCACATGCATTACGTTATTAATTTAAACAGTCATTTATTCAGCGTATGATGAACATGAGTATGGGAGTTATATTCCATATTGATTGCTAAGTCTCAATAGTCAGGCGTGATTTCCTTCAAATGTTAGGAATGCCTGTCTTGAACAGCCTTTTCTGCATAAAATTATGCAATACAATTATACGCAAAACGAGACAGGAAGAAATTCTCAGGAAGTCGCATTTACGTTTAACTCGTAAAGTGTACCAAGCAGAATTGCATCGTATAAAGACGGTCGACAGATTGCATATGGGCCCCTGATCCCTATTATATATACGGCATAATATACCGTACATAAGAGATGATCGTTCGAATTCAATATTTTACACAAAATACATTTTAAAATGCAAAATAGAATCGAACAAAATTTGCTTTAAAAACCTGATTAAACCTATCAATTCATTGTCGTCTTGGACCGGCTTACCATTTCATGACAAGATGCAAGGATTAACAATGACCCTCGTCGGAGGCACCCAGAGGTCTACCAATTCATACACCAAATTCATTTGAGAGATGGACATATGGACTTATTCCAAACCCAGCTGCGAGGAGACAGACAATCGTTTCAACTTTTGAAATTCAATCATGCAACGCTATGCTGATGGACAGGTGTGAGAATCGCCCGGGAGACCTTCATAGACTTTGATTACAGATTGTTGCAGTGATCGAGGCGCAAGGGGGTTTTGGTGACCAGGGGGTTTGAAGAAGAAGAAGAAGAAGAAGAAGAAGAAGAAAATGTCACGGAAATAGACATAACGTCACAAAAAACGTTTAAATCATTTTAGCAAGTACAGCTAATTTGTGAACGCTTTTCATAATCACAATGAACACCTTTTGGTTCCGTTACAAATGTTGTCAAGTCAGATTTGCAAATCATGAGCATTACGTTTATAGGCTAATCAGGCTATAGGAAAAGGTGCAAAATATTTCACATGGTAACTTTTCAATAAACATAGCGCGAGAAACCCCGTTTTTCGTCAACGTTCAATTAGAACGTTGTCACAACGTTTCACTGACGCGAAACCCTCTTTCTTATCTTTTTCCAATGGGGAATGATCAAATCTCGATTATTGTTATTTCTTCGCACGAGACCAAGCCTTTTTGCGCCACAGCAGTCACCTATCAATATGATGTCATCACAAGGTTTTCATGACGTAGCATGGCATAATTGTACCATTTGTGTGTCTGTGATCATTAATGGACATTAATGGATAAAATGCTAATGAACTCTTTTAGATGCTGAGGTCGTGAGTTGATACATTGATACATTTAATACAGTTGATACATTGTCCGAAAATCGATTTCCCTAGTTTAGTGTGTTCCAATGGCAAATAATTATGTATTAACCTGTAGTTATGACGATTAATGAATTCATTGAAATAAATATTTAAAAACAAACAATTAACATTTTAAAATTTTGATATGTCCAAATGATGACCATTAAAAACCAAGAATCGGATGTGAGTAATAGGTTTAAAGCGTATGTATACTTGCGCATGATGTCACGAAAATTGTTGTATATTTTGCACTGTTGAAGGTATTATTTTTATGCTCCAGATTTTTAGAAACATTATGTCTGAAACTGGAACGAAGCCTGTGTGATTGAGTTTGCAGTTTACTGCAGTTTATTTTTGATCATGACGTAACGTTTTCCATTAGAAACGCACTAAATCTTTATAGTAAACAATATATCTTTATTATTGTTTGATGGTTCACAAATGACTTAATATACATAAAACCTCAATGAAATACCGAATAATGAGTGCAAAAAGGTTACTGAAAAGTTCTTGGCACCGAAAGATAAACTTTTCAACAGAATTACCAACGAGAACTTATCTAAAGTTGTTTACTGACAATTTCTCTTAAATTTCATCGAACACTGAATTCGTTACAAATAAGAACATAAATGACGAGGAACTACTCCACAAGATAATGTAATTAAAGTAATACAGGTAATGGACATACATACTAAGGACCTAGCCACTTTGACAGCTTGTTCCCATTTTTTTAAATAAAAAACCTGGCTTCCAATGTTTTACTCTTATGGATATAACGTTTCAAAAGCAACTAGCGTTTCAGTGCGTTTTTGTGTCTCCAATAAGGAATGAATTGGAATACAGTCTTATGGTAAAGCTTCGAATGTAGCCTGGGCTTAAGAGTGGTTTAAAGACGAATGGCACGTGGATGCCAGTCGTTTCCAATAGATTGTCTAGGTCGGGAGAGGGGCGTGTGAGGGGTTGGTGGATGCTCTGACACATAATAGTTTGTGACGTGGTAAGTGCACTGGTTGACGCCCTCTATTATTAGAGATGCGGATTCCAAGGAGTGACGGTTGTCATTGACAACTGCATGGTGACCATCTTTGATTGCATAATAATGGTCACAGTTGCTATCACGCAATCGCGCAAGTATAAATAGATTCTATAATAAACCAAAAAGCATGCACACTTTGTATACTCCTTGAATAACTTCTACATTAATTATTTATATTTAGAAACATCTAACACAGGAATATATTGAGAAACCAGTTTTCTATCATACTCAAGTCAAAACACGATCACAGTCTCAAGCAATTCTCAAGTAACAAGTGTCCGCAAATTATTGATTCCCCACATAATCAAGATATTTCCCTCTACTATCTCATAAATCCGATGCATTAAAACATATTTTGTCATATTTCTCTTCGTAAGGGCCTGGTCACATGGGATTTAGTAAACCAGTTTTCCCCCTGCCAAACCGTACGTGGTTTCTAATCTATTGGGTATGGTAAACTCACACTAAATTCTAATACATTTGCAAACACATTTTGATTTTCTAAAAAAAGGTTCGATGAAGTGTCCCGTGTGGTCGGGCCCTTACTTACAAAAAAAAAATGAGTTAATTTCCATAGTTTATTTCCAGTTGTACGAACCTCAAATGTGAAATTAACTTACGAACACCATGAAGATGTTTATGATTCAACCTTCATTTTAAAAGCAAATTAATCAAGTTATTGTTAATCATTAAGTAAACATAAACTTAGTCGATACAGAGGTCAGTAAATGTGATTAGGTTAGTAACTAGCATGAAAAGATAAGATACAATAGAACTTTCATTGGTTTTATTGATTACAAATTCTACATGAGCAAAATAAATATGTTTAAAATCGAAACACTTTCGTTTTAGGCTTTATTAATGAAAATTTCGCACATAAGCCAAATTGACATGAGCTACATTTTATTGAAATTCATTAATTTCATGGTTTTATTGATTGAAATAATCCCATAAATCTAATAGCGTTAACTTTAAATCGAAACAAGAAAATCGAATTTGTAATCCTCGATGCTGATAACACGCTGATTTAAAAATAAAATAAAAGCAAAATATTGAGTAAAATAAACTAGTTTAAATTGAGTAACATGTTTTTGAATCTTTCAATGAGACTGCATTTTGTCCACAAACTCGACTGTTGCTAAGACCAAAATTAATTGCTAAAAATAAATCCACCTGTTGTTGAAATTTAATGGCATTTACACATTAGGGAATAGTCGTAACTTGATAATGAACTTAATCAGGAGTTGGCTTATTAAATTCATAGGCTTGATCGCATCAAACCTTTAATCACTTGTAATAATTATACCGGGAAAGCAATGATTTTGCTTCCCTTGAGGAGGGATTATGAATTTTCCCAATATGCTGGATTATGCAATAATCATCTGGGGATTCTACTTAGTTTGCTCGATAAGTTCAAAAGTTGGAAAGCACAGAAAAGCTACGAATTCAAACGAAAAACAGTTTACTTAAAACCGGTCTACTTGATTAGCATTGTTGTTCTAAAATAACTTTTATTTCATAATGATTTTTCCGGTCACTAAAAGGTATATGATATGTGAATGAGTTATTTTTTTCATTTAAATTCTTTTGGGAGACTAATCATAATATATTTAGCGGCATAACTTTATAATATATTTAGCTTAACATTAGACAGTATCTGTCATTCAAAATATGGGTTATATCAATGTGACTCCATGCAATGTCTATAGACCATTTTTGTCATTCATTTATGCTATAATTCAGCATAGTCTTCATCACGATGCATTGTATCCTATTTATTATATATTATATTTGATATGTGCATCTTAGATGAAGCATAAATTGAGTTTCAATATATTTTAGAGTTGCTGAGCAAAGGATGAAAAAGGCGCGCAAACCTTTGGCATCATTCTTCAAAAGCCGTTGTCCACATTTCATATTTTTCGACACCTATCGCATGCCTGATTGTTACACATATCAGCTGGTTCCTTTCCATTGAATACGGTCCCCGTCGCGCGATTGACTATGGTTCCTGTCATCCCTATGATGACCACCGAGTGATGGAATCTCTGTGGGCACTGCGGGCGTCTTTTTAGCATTATGACACCTATCGCAGGATATGCTTGGACACCATCACCTGGGGTGTTTGGGAATGAGGGGTCGGGGGATGGGTAAGGGTATGTCATTGTAGCGGGGGAGGGGGTGGTCTAATGTGGAGAGGTAGGCTTGATGATGATATGCTTGGACATTACCTGGAGTGTGTTGGAATGAGGCGTTGGTAAGGGTCAGTCAAATTTTCCCTTCTGTTCTTACAAAAAAGCACGCTTTTTAGCTATATATACGAGCTTATGTTGTGAATGCACGCGGTTTTAGGGTCTGTCGTGGGTTGGGGAGGGGCTGGTTGGTTTGGTGCAGGGGACATCGTAATGACAGCATAACAGCGTGGTACCATTGGTACCACGACATGTCCAGTGTGGTTGTGGCGTGTTAAAAGTAAGTTAAATCGGACATGAAACGGAGCAGATATGGTTGACCAGTGGTGATTGACGTTAAGTGCCATTTGCATTTTTAAGATATATGTAAAAACGAACCATCTAGAACGGACAAGTTGAATGCAATATTACCCTGTCATATATTTGAAATATTATGTAAACTTTACTCGATTCAAGTAAATGATCATTCCCCGAAAGTAGACCCCGAAAGAAAGACAAACAAGAATGATTTGCTACTCGAAGCAATAATTGTATTTTTCATATTTATATTTCCTATTTATATTTCCTTTATTATCTTTTATATAGGTCATTTCCAAAGAATATAACGATTTACAACGTTAATATTTGATTAATAACCTTTTTTTATATTTCAAAATACATTTTAATACATATTTTACCGCATCAATGTTAAAAATCCGCCCCGTTCAATATGACAAAAAGTGACAGCTTTAAATGAGTTTTAATTATTGGTCAACCTTCAACAAATTGTCATCATTTGATTCGCCTGATTAGTCCTTTCAGCACCCAGGGATGAGATAAGCAGCATGGGTCTCAGTTCAAATTCATTGTGTTTTCAACTTCATTGAGTTCTATTGACAATCCGGGTGTTGAAATGGTTTGGTAGATATAATATTTGTCACCTCAGTTTTAATGTACACTTGCATTGTTTTACCCCACCCCTTATTTTCCGTAATCACCTAGACCTAATCCCCTGACAAGTTAGTTTTAAAATATTAACCGCTCTGAGCGGTTAATATTTTAAAACTAACCCGTCCTGCAACGAGGACAGACTGTGAAGAGAATGTAAAGAGCCTGAATGTGTGACACATGACAGCTCAATGAAAAGTGACATATTAATCAATAACATATAAACCAAAATATATTGATATGATTAGAGGGCCAGGCCACATCGTGAGCTTTTTTGAGCTTTTCGCCTTTGATCAACTATTTTTTCGATACACTCCTATATGGACAACTCGAAAACGCACTAAAACGTTTGTTTCAACTTTGAGCGCTAGTAGCTTTTTGAGTTCCCCTTAAAGAATACATCGTAAGTATTTAAAGTAATCTAAGAAATATAATATTTCAATATGACGTTAATGTCTAGACACTTCGGCCCCTCAAGAAAAGACACTTTGGCCCATCATAAAATACACTTCGGCCCCTACTACTTCGGCCCCTACCACTTTGGCCCCGTCCCATTTTATTGACCATGATAGCCATGTCAACGAATTTTGTAGCTTAAAAGTTTAGATAATTATCGATGGTATGGATAAACAATATCAAAATAAATTGTACTCTCAATCATATTTGACGAAAAGTTGCAAAAACACGTAAAAAGATAATGTCAGTGTTGTGCAATAGATATATTTTCCGTTACATTTTCCTGAAGAGTTTGGCAAATTTTAGCATTTTTGTAAGCATTTATCCAATGGAACGAAGTGGAAGGGACCGAAGTAGTAGGGGCCGAAGTGTATTTTATGAGGGGCCGAAGAGTCTTTTCGTGCGGGGCCGAAGTGTCTCGACGAGGGGCCGAAGTGTATATTCTAAAGAGGACGAGGGGGCTGAAGTGGTAGGTGCCGAAGTGTCCAAACCCCATAGTGATGACGTTGCATACTATTTCGAGACGTCGTTTTTTTTTCAAATATAAAAACATCAAACGTTTCGCGACAATCATTTACATTGCTCCTATAACCCAAAAGGAATTCACAAGAAAATCAACGTAGGTTTTGTTTAAAACCATCAATTTTCGCATAAATTTGAAGCAGTCCTTCCAAAAATAAAAGAAAAAACAAAACAAATATGAATGAATTTACCTTAGATTTTACGCAAATTTGCAAATGAAGAACTTGACTTTTATCCTCCCTCTATCATTTTCTGAATGAAAATGAAACTAAAAGTGTATGTCATGCTCCTATGTTATGATTGGATTATTATTATTTGATCCCAATAGATTTATATTTGACATTCAATTAATCAATCGTTAACGGGATACATGCACAATTCGATAATTTTTCTAAATCCTTTTTTTTGCCTATTTCAAATTGATTTTTGGGTGTTTTGTGTTTTTTTGTGTGTGTGTGTGTGTCAAAATATGTTGCTACAAGAAAGAAATAGTTTGTGGAGGAAGTGTACATTAAACTCGATAATGAACTCGATATTGTGATTATGCATAAAATTAACCTATAATCTAGTAAGTGACTTTTGCAGAAAACCCCTCGACGCTGCGCGTCTCGTGGTTTTCTGCAAAAGCCACAAACTAGATTATAGGTTAATTTTATGCATAATCACAATATCTCGTTCATTATCTCTCATGTAGCATGAGCATAGCAGGACAATAATGGATGTATGGGCTTTTGGACGTTGGTTAGAAAAAATGATTGGACATGACATAGACGCAACTGTGGAACATGAAGGAATCTCTACTGGTTGTTGATAGCCAGCTTGACCTCACTATCGTGCAATTAACTAATTCATCAACGTCTATTGATTAGCAATTTCTTCTAAATCAATATGCAAGCTATACTTCTATAAAACAAAAGTAAATCTATTTAAAAACTAGATAGATGTATTCATAGAATATAAGAATCTGATTTCTTTTATTTTGTTTACAAGAGAATTATTTTTAAAATGCTTCATTTGAGACATTACTGCAATGTAATACAGAACTCGCACCTTTTCCAATTAGGATTGTGTTGGGAATTAAGATCTTAAACTAAATCATAATATTATGTTTACTTATTTTCATATTCATGAAAGGGCCAAATTGTTATTTGCCATCAAGCAAATCGAATAACTGTTTCACGCCTTGGTCTATTTATTATACAACATCAAAAATCTACTTCCCAGTGCTCAAATTGATTAAACATTAAAGCAGTGATTTTTTTTCTCTAAAAATAGTCACTGCAGCACGCCTCAATAAAGGCTCTTGCCGTAAGTAGCGTACGTAGGCCCCGCCCACTGTGCATGACTATTGGCAGTCCCTGGGGGTGTGTCTTGTGATTGGCAGCTGCAGACAATAGAATGCCTGTATTGCGTCATAAGAGCAAGGTGCATAAATGCATGTTGTTTATGTCATGTGATGTCGTCTTAACCAATAGGGGACGGGTATAGTCGTACAGTGCTGGCAGCGTTTAAGGGAAAATCTTACCCGTTTTGGAATATGGATTCATTTAGAATACTTGTGTTTATTATGCAAAATAACATTTGATATGTTTAACTATACGAGCATAAACACAAAAGCATAATTTACGCGCTGATATCTCTTCTAGCTCTGTAGGAAGTCTAATTGATAGAGTAAAGTGTTCCACAAAATCCATAAGTAGGTTGCGGTTCAAAACCGCACGAAAATAATATATGATTTCATTTACGTAAACGTAAAGAAATCAGATAAAAATAGATTTCAACATACATTATATAAAATAAACAAAAGTGCTTATGATAATTGCATTTTATAAGAAAACGAAGTATTTTAAGTTGTACAAAACCTATTTTGTGACGCCTTCCAAAAACATGTTATGTTCTTAATTAAGCTAAAAGTGAAATTAACAGGTTTAGAAATATATTATTGTAAAGACATATACATTCCAATCAGTTTCGACCAAATTTATACCTTTGTCAGCGGCTATCTGGTCTTCGAACTAGGTATTACATATATAAAGTTAACCCAGCGAATTCTGATTCACTATATTTTATATCAATTTTGCAGACGTCGACGCAATGAGTCGCTGAACGCACCATTATATATTTAAATGATACCCTGACATTAAAAAATAAATGCTATCATCGGTTGCATCTGTTATATATATTCATTATCATTGACCGTTACTGTAACAATAACTCACCGAAAATAGCTGTTCCGATTGACCTTTCGCTGCTCAAAAATTGATGGCTTGAAGGAT
>LQRL01148543.1:15918-30216 GCA_001703475.1 Hydroides elegans | reverse complement strand
TCATTAGAAGTGTTCAAAAAATGTGTTAGAAAACAGTTATTAGATAAGTACTAGATAAGCATAAAATGTGTTATGTTTCCTTCATTAAATTGAGTGTTTTGGGTGATTTTTGTAATGTAAATACTAGTCAAAATGAAATAAGTTAAATCAGTAGTTGTAGCTTATTTATTTTTTGTTCCATGGGTCTGACAATTTATAAGAATATAATTTTCTTCCAGTCAGATCCTTTTCGTTCCATTCTTTGATCATTTATAATCTGTAACAAATATCGTTGTAATTGTATGATTGCATGTTTTACGAAATTAAATATCGTTTATCGTTTATCGTTAAAAATTTTAGTCGAGCAGTTCATGATATTGGTTGTTTGTTTGATCATTCTTCGGTATTTCAGTGAAATAATAAGAAAGACACGTGTACCTGACAAATATTCTGCCAGACCATCCTACGTCACGCCATAGTTACTTCCCCAAACAAATCGGGATGCAAGCAATGTGATTGGACGAGGAATTTTACTTCCTAGATACTACTCGTACTCGTACCCCAAATATTGAAAAATATATTGTTTGTGATTGGTCGATCTTAAAAGATGAAGTACAGTGGTCTGTAAGAATTGCCCTTGGAATTCCGAAGACCTATTTCCGATGTGGTCCTTGCATCCTTTTAGGCCCCAAACCTAACGGTTGTGGGCCTATAGACTTGGGGTGTCCGTCCGTCTGTTTTTCCACCAGTTTCGGTCAGGTTCGGCCACCAGACCGTTGCCGAATGTAGCCAAAATGTCCAAAATCAGTGGGTTTTCGAAATATGAGTTGTACGGACTAGTTCTTTTGGACGGAAGGTCATAGAGACTTGGTTATATGCTCAAATGATAATTATGCATTTTGACAGTTTCGGCTAAGTTCGGCTACCTCAAAAGTTGTGTTTTGTTTTCCAAAGATGAGCATATACGAAATATTCAATACCCCTTCGAATCGAGGAGCGATTGGGGTCTTTTAGTGTTTCACAAATACTTCCTTGTTAATGTAGGTTTGAAGCGGTAAATGAGTTTATAAAATTGTCGATGTATCATTCCGTCCAACCCTGCTTTCGTGCTGAAGTTCAGATATAGTCTCGGCCTTTCTCCTTGGTGAGGTCCTTAGCCCAACCCTCTAAGGAACCCATGCACTGCTCACTAAACGCACATAACCAAGCTAACCCCATACGCTTATTTGCCGTATTACCGGTAATCACCTGGTGACGTATCCAAGGGAAACTCAGAGTCTTAGCTACATTTAACACCCCCTAATAAGCCTTCCCCTAAGGCCGACTAAAAAATAATACATTGTTAAACGCTCAGCTTCCTGGTCAGGTCTTATCTAAACCTTATCTGTACCCACAGTTCTCGGCTACTACACTCAAACACATCGCCCCTCGATTCCCTGACCTCTGATCATAAATCGCCCCATTCCTAACGATCCACTCTTGTGCTTTTATTCACCCGACATACACAGTTGTAATTTGGAGTAATCTTAATACAGACTGAGGTTTTGGCGAGAAATGGAAAGTGATGTGACTGTGCATAGCGAGGGTCCAATGGCGGAAAGCAAGAGAAAGCAAAGCAACGGCGAGCAGTCGTTGTTCTGCTGGGGCGCCCACGACTATGGGCAGCTGGGCCTGGGCCACACGGAGGACGGTCAGGTTCTGTCGCCTCATCCACTCAAAGTCTTCGCGGTAAGGTTCGAAGAAAATACATTGAATTATCAGGGTGTAGCATAAGGGTCGAAACCGTCTGTAATTTCGAGGGTAAATCAAGATTACCGAGACAGAATTGAGGTACCCTCGAAAAATTACCGTGGCATTATTATGGCTTATGCTACACCCTGCCGTAAAAAAAAATTAACCAGCGCTTTACAAATCTATATTGACAATTCTTATATATATTCCACTAATTTGACTTTATAAGATAATGCTACCGGTGGTTAAGGTTATCGTGTTAATATTATTGTACATGAAAATGTTATCGATTGATTTGTTTTCATTAATCGGTAATAACGCTAGTTAAGATTATTTCCAAACAAGTTTCTGCCTTTTATCATTATAACAAAATATGTTATCAATATAACCATCAATCAAATTTGAGCCAGTGCCCAAATATTAAATCTATATTCACTTTTCTCTTTTTCTCCACACAGAACAAGCGTGTGCGTCAGATCGCATGCGGCGAGAAGCACAGCTTGGTGTTGCTGCACGATGGCACGCTATACAGCTGTGGCAACAACGAGTGTGGGCAGCTGGGTCGCGATAAAGATCAGTTCACCATGGAGCAGGTTACCGTGCTCGCCACGCATATCATTACACAGGTACGTTGACAAACGGAAAGGGCCAATCTCGAAACCTAAAGTGTAGATTATGTTCCCGTTTGTCAAAGCATTGATACATAGTTTAGTCAAGGCTGTCATAGTTATATGGTCTTCTCGTTGATGTGTATATTTGTGCAGTTTTCTATGTCGGTCTATTAAAATGCCTATTTTTCTAATTAACTTGTTCTCGTTCTCTCTCCTTTCACTTTTCGAAATATATATATATATATTTGGTCTTTTGGTTGCTCTCTTTCTCCTGCTTGTATTGTTTCACACATTAGTATTCATTTTCTTTCTCTCGCTCTTAATATTCCTTGCGCTCTCTTTCTATCCCTCCCTCTTCTCTCTCACTATCTCTATATCCCACTTTTATGGCTTCACTTTCATCAAACATTTAATCATCACATTCCGTTCTCGAGAGAGTATTATGCATCTTATACCTATTTTGGCAGATTGCTTGTGGGCAGTCCACTAGCTTCGCAGTCACAGACCTGGGTCAGCTGTTTAGCTGGGGTGATAATACATACGGCCAACTTGGTTGTGGCTTTACCGACGAAAAATTCATCAGATCTCCAAAGTAAGTTCTAGTGACAATAAAAAAAAAAACACACATATTCCCACAAAGTGGTAATTTCTATAGAGTCAGTTACTAAAAAAAATACTATGTATGCTGCCCCCGCCCCGGGTCATAATTTGATGTATGTTAATTTAAACATTTTATTCAGCTAGAACACGTGTTTTCATACAAATTGTAGAACAGAATACTGCATAATGTTGTACTGTTGTGTTAGTATATGAATTACCATGTCCTTTCAATATAGATACTAAACAGTTCGGGTATGGACTTGTTCTCATTTACTGTGACTAAATCTGATTGTAGATTGGTGAAGGGCTTCCACAATGCAACTGTGATCCAAGTGGCCTGTGGCTACGAACACTGCCTTGCTCTCACCGACGGTAAGTTATAGTTGAATTTGGTGCAAAACGTGATAGCCACTTCCTATATAAAATTAAAAGGAAACGCAATAATTAAATAACATCACAGAGTGATAAATGATTCTTAATACTAGCTAATCAATGGTTTTTGTGACATAGAGTTTATTATTGAATAGTCTACTTGTTACCTTAAAACTTCTAACAAGCTTATATTTGTATACAATTTGCAAAACAACAAGGTCATAATAATCATTACGCTTGATTACTTATTGCATAAGGGCAAGCAACCTTTTCATTCGGGTATAGATCTTCCTAACATTTAATTAATTTTATATGATTCGATTATTTATTCAGCATTAAAATCGTTCATTTTTCTATTTACTTGATATTCAAACAAACATACGATTGAATTGTTCAATTGTTATGAAATGACTGACACATATGTTTATGCCGAGACCGTTTTCTTCGGGTAAAGTCAAATCAGACCATTTCACATATGTGAAGTATTGATTTATTTTATTTTAAAAGAACAGTGAACTATCAAAAGAGGTACATGTATGAATATATATTATAAATTGCCACGAGAACATAACAAGTGCCCTAAAAGCCACAATTTATGCTTTAACGTGACTATCAATGTAGTCATTTTAAGCTAATTCATCTTAATTGCATAATTGTAAGTCAAATGGCTTTCATAATGTATGATTCTCTTCAACAGATGGTCGATTGTTTTCCTGGGGAAAGAACAACTTTGGGCAGCTGGGCCTAGGTCCTGATGTCGGCAACATGGACACACCACAATGTGTCCAGACTCTCCAGGTATTTTAGAGTGATCGCTGACTTAAAATGCCATAAAAAACAACGTTCATTCTACTTAAAATTATAAGGTCACAATCTGTATCATATTGTATTTTCAATAAACTTCCTTATGTCTTACTCTTCATAGCTCAAGCATTTATGCGGTAAACTTTAACATACTGAAACTTGTAATGTAATACTGCAATTAATATCGTTTGACATAATCCGTACGCATTAATAAACTTAAAAGGCTAATAAAATATGCCTCATTTCAGAGCTAGATATTATGTTTTAGAATTTAGTTCGTAAATTCAAATGTCAGGTTTGTTTTGAAGGGTCTCCCGTTCCGTCAGATCGCGGCAAACGGTCACCACGCCCTGGCGCTCACTGTCTCTGGAGCGCTCTTTGCATGGGGCAAAAACAGGTGAGGTCAAATAAAGTGTTCGCTGCACAAAGGTGCTAGCCAGTAAAGTATGTTTTTGCACTGAAACAATAATGTTGTTTTAAAGCCCATGATCCAAAGAATCGAAATTATTGTACATGTACATGTTATATACATTATTGTACATGTATATCAATTATTGGCAAGCTTTCTGATGAGGATTCGCTACACAAATAAATGCAATGTTTTGAGCTGTTTCACTGTTACATCAAGAAAGGTGTACATAGAACAAGGAAATAGAATTGATTGATTTTTCAAATAAGGAAGTCCATCGTATTTCCCTTTTAAATGTAAATGTATCGCAACATAACAGTTAACATTCATGCATTATATGTAGTATCAATTGTTTTTCATATTTGTCTTTACACTAAACACTCCTATATTACAGTGTCAACTATATTAAATGCAATTCAATAGATAAGTCAAATTAATCAATTTATTCATGAAGCTGATACACTCATTGGTCATGTAGTATAAACCCGTTTGAGTAGCTCAGACCAGTCTGGTACGATTCCCACTGATCCAGACCATAACAAGTTTATGTGTTTGTCCTACTAGATTCAGTAACATTTACAGAACATCACAATTCATTTCACAATCTAATAAATGTATATACGATCCATAAATCAAAAATAAACTTTCAACGTTTCAGCAACGGTCAGCTTGGCGTTGGCACGTTGGAGAACAGTACGCATGCGCGACTTGTGAAGACGCTGCGCACGCATCGTGTTGTTTATGTGTGCTGCGGCGAGGAACATACGGTTGCCCTTACCCAGGTATATGCATGAAATGGGATGAGGGGAGGAGGAATTGAGGGACGGGGTGGGGCATGGAGAGTTCTTGGTTCTCGGATAGCTCATTAAATCGATGCATGTGCTGTAATGAAAACACCATAGTCGTGTTCACGGAGGTGCAGTGTATATGCCAGGAGCTTCACACAGTTTTAAAAGTAGAAATATAGAAATTATTGCCCCTATCAACGTGAGTTTATAAACATGAAAAATTGAAATGAAAATGGGAAATTATCCTCGTTACTTTAATCTATATTGTATAGGAACATATTGAAATCATTTCATCGATAAAACATCTCTTGTAGGACGGTGGCGTATTCAGCTTTGGCTCGGGCCGCTATGGGCAGCTGGGTCACAACTCGCTGCAGGATGAACAACTGCCGCGAAAGGTTTTTGAGGTCATGGGCAGCACCGTTACGCAGGTGGCATGCGGAAGGTGAGGTCATGAGTTCAAATTAAAATCTATTAAGTTGATACTAATCATACTGATAGACGTCTAGACGTATTTATTGTGTGCATACTGATGAATTTTAAGATAGATTTTAGGGTCAGGGCTGCGGAAGGTGAAGTTATGGGTTCAAATCCAAATTTATTAAGTTCATACTGTTTGTTAGACTTTGAGATTGACTTTAGGGTCGGAGTTGGAGAGGGAAAGGTTGTTATATTTCGTTTCTGTTAGGGTAGGCGACAACCTTGGTTAGGAACGAGATATATATGATATAATGAAATGTTTTTTGGCGCTAGAATCTGGTACAAGAGTGTCACAGACGAAACAATATTGTTTTGGTATTTTTATTTGGTATTCATAAGCCTATCAGAAGATATTATATTAAACTATATTTTTAAATAATTCCTACTGATTTTCAGGCGGCACACCCTCGTGTACATACCCGCAAGCGGCAAACTCTACAGCTTCGGCTTGGGCGCCAACGGCCAACTTGGTCTGGGTTCTTGCGCAAAACACTCGAGCCCTATGCCTATTCCGGGGCCCTTTGTTGCCCATTCGAAACTAAAAAACAACAAAAATGGCGGTGGGTCTGAGGATAAAAAATCGGATGCCAGTTTAGCCGCGCAAAAAAATGGGTTACAGTTTGTGGTGCAGCAGCTATTCACGGGAGGAGATCACTGCTTTGCTCTAGTCAACAGTTCACAGGTTAGAGACAGAATCAAGAGCATCAAGTGTGATTTGGTGTATGATGCCCTCTGTAATAAAAATACTATCTTATTTAGAAAGCGAAGTTTTAAGGATCCATATTGCTACATATTCTTTATTTAGACCTTTTGAAAATGCTTAAACTTGCTATGAACAATGAGTACTTATTTGAAAGAAAAAGTTGCTGAATAAGCATATTTTGTTTTGAATATTTCGTGTATAAAACAGAATCAAATGAACCGTTCAAACTAAAGTTGCATTAAATTGACTTGGCTTCTTTAAAAAGAAAGTTAATTTTTAATGTACTGATTTTCATCATTCCATTTTGTCAAACAATTATACAGCGTGAGAAGCCGCCAGACGATTTACGCTCCTTGGACGCAATGCGACACATTCTCGTGGCGGACGAGAAGTCGTTGCGAGAGTACGCGTCCTTCCTGCCGGGCCAGCGTCCCTCCGTATCAGTATTAACGTGAGTGCGTCTTGAATATTTTTGTTGCAATATAATTTATTTTTTAAAAATACCCCTGATGTTTGCAGGTTAAAATTTATTCTGAGATTTTTTTGTCAAAATGCGATTTCCGTCATTTTGATATGCTATCATGTTGTCATGAATTTAAATTGTAAACAGCAATTTGCGGGATTAAGCACGATATATTGAAACATGTTTTGTTTTATAATTTCAGAGACGTCGAGAAAACCTTTTCTTCCCTCAGTTGTTTGAATGGGTCTTTCTTATCAGAGTAAGTGTATGCCTGCACACTTATACATGTATCCACTCTCTAATATATTATGATTTTCAAATATTAAAATATTTTATTGTGTCACATGATATTGATTTTCGTACGAATTTTATTTCGCTTGAATTTTATGAAGTGAATTTCTTATATGATCTTGAATATCCCAATAAGATTTTACCTAAACTGGTTACTCAAACTGCTTTTTAAAAGGTTAGATAGAACACCAAAACATTATAACAACAGCGTAGACACAGCATAGACACTTCGAAATAAATGTATAAAATGCGTGTCTGATTCACAGGAATGACCACTATTGTTGCTCATCTAAACACCATGGAGTCAACTTAGAATATGCAAAGGACTTCTTTTCTCGTATCGCCAGGGTACCCAATAACCATATCAGCGAATGTGTAAGTGAATATTGGGTTTGGATCGAAACTTAGCCTATAAGGTGTGACTTAATGTTATTAGACATAAGCATTTCAAGTTAATAATGTTTAAGACATAAGCATTTTTCCGTCATATACATTTATTGCACTGTAGTACATCACTATCTCTATGTGATGTTGAGCAATTTTACGACTGAATTTGTTTAAAAAAAAACATATGGTTCAATAAGAACATTTTCCGCTCAATAAAAACACTCAACATTTTGATACTTTAGGTTATGGCGACGCTCGACGGCGACTGCTTACACATATAATAGACACTATTGTTCAAAATACAATATTAATGTGAAGACTATGACCCGACCCATATTGTCCTCCTTTCTTATATAGGTGATAGCGACGCTGGAACGGCACCTGATCCCGACCCTTCGCGAGAGTCCCCCCGACGTCGAGGCACTTCGCATTTACCTCACGCTGCCCCTCTGCTCCGTCTTCCAGTCGGCCAACAACTTCCGGTCGATGATCGTGCCCTTTGGCAAGGCCGTGACTAGTTTACAGCCAGTGCCTGCAAAGATTCTAGGTAATGAAATAGACAATCTATTTCTTACATTTTCGAAAGCGTCGAGGTATAAGTAAGAAGATATAGTTTCACAAGCTTCTCCATTAGCTCTCTCCATCCATCAGCTCTGACTCTCCAGGTCCATAATAATTAATGCTTTTTGACAAGGTTGTTATTTGCCTTTAATCCAAGTCTGCCAAGATTTAAGATAAAGAAGAAGGGTCTCCCTTCTCCATAAGCATGGTAAAATTCAGTTTACATAGTTGTCCTAAGTCTGAATTATCTCCTCCATATACGTGTGCATCGTAGTCTAGAGCCAATGATTTCGGTTTATGATCATGCCTTTTGATAAGATGGTGATTAGTTTACATAACCCGTGTCCGCCAGGAATTGAGTTAAAGCCTCACAAACATTTCCCATATCAGTGTCCACTGTCGTGCTATTTGGTTAGGTCAAGTCTAGAAACTATAATCGTACGCTTTTGGACATTAAAGTTCTCTGGTTAGGAAGATAGAAAAATCGAAGTTGATGACAAATATCTTAATAATGCCACTACCACATACATTTGTACATAACCATATTTATTTTGAAATAGTTTGTCGTTATGGCTGTTTTGTATATCGATAAGTTAAATATTGAAAATTGCGTTTACAGAGAAATGGTGGGAAACCTGCCCTGCAAATTATTTCGAGCATTTGATCAATGTAAGTATTCCGGATCAGTTTTGAACAAGATTGAAATTATAACACATAATGTTCTCTCAATTAAAAAAAAAACATATGTTTTCATTGATTTATTTATGATTTATACTGCAAGCGATCGCAATGGGTCGATTTAAAAAATGTCTGCTATTCGGACAATTCTCATATATGTTTTATAGTATGCTATATTAAAGGGGACACAACGTTTTCGCGTATAGTTTAGACCCTTATATCTCTTAAACGGAAAATGCAATGCAAAATATGTCAAGCATTGCAAATTTCTACAGAAAAAGGCGGGCGATTTTAAAAATTTCACAATTCAACGTTTAGAAATATAAAAGATATAAACGAAAGTGTGTTTTTTATATTTTTTTCGCATTTTTATATCGAAATTATTGTGTGCGTCCGAAGTTGGACTGAATTCTATTGTTGATGACAATTCGAGACAATAGATTGTGTCTATAGCGAGTCGCGCCTTCACGGGTTAGTGGTTGTTACAAATTCTAAGAATATGACCAAATAGTCTATTATAATTTGTTTATATGTGAACAAGTACAATCTATTGGAACTGTAAACGAATCTCTGCTGTATTGGGGAGGGGGAGGCACATACCTATCGAAAAAATCCATTAGGAAATTAAATGTTTATTTCGCATTCATGAAACAACTAGAGTTTTGTTTACACTGAATATATAAAAAATAAAGCAGTGTGTTCCTAACAGTATGGCTGTTGAAACATATAAACAAAATAAAATCACAGTTAATAATGTTTATTGTGCCATTTGATATGGTATGTTTATACGGTTATGCTTCCCTTTCCTAAAAATACCTGCCTGATATTACTGAATATTGTTATTTCCATCTGGAATTAGTTACCTCTCCATTTGTTCTATTGCTCCAAAACAATGATTCACAAATTCATATAGCTATCAAAATAAAATTCGTTTAGATAAACAGAGGTGATACTAACATAAATGATTACTAATCTTAAAAAGAATTAACTTTACAGGTTGCATGAAAAAGAAAAAACAGTAAAAAGAAAAAAGTAAAAAAGGAAATGAAGTACCCCCCGTTCCCCTTCGTACACCCCAATATTGCTTGATGACAAGCCGCCAGTCATACCAATTCAGTCATAAAATGTGGACTCCCACCCTGATTTTAGGGACGCATCTTTAAAATTGAAATGGAATAATAGCCAAAGGTAAACAATTATTTTCAAAGATGATAACGAATCAAAACCATTGTCGGTTCATAAAAATTCGGCAACCAATGTAATGAATGGTGTAACGGTGATTTCAAGCGGCCTTATGTGGTTATTCTTGTTTAATAAATTAAAACTGACCCTTTATTGTAGACTGACACTACAAGCACACGTGATTTCTAGTATAGGAACTGAATCCCTAGAAAACATTTAGAGATCTAGTGTAGTCATGTACATATACACACCTATAAATATTGTCTCAGTTCCGTCATTTTCTAAAAAATTAGGATCAAAAATCAAAACTTATCCCTTGGGTACCCTTCCAGATTTTTTTAATCTTATATTTCCGTCCAGATGGGCAGAAGGACCTACATACAACCTAACCAACTTGTTGTTCTCTCGGTCAGGATGTAAAATTGTGTTGATTTTCGACAAAAGTCTGATATTATTTGATTTGAAATCTTATTTTTTGGTTTTTGTAATTTATATAATATTTGCTATTTTGATGAATGTTGAATCAATTGTGTGGGGTGACTTTATTTTTGAAGATGTCCAACGTATATCTAGGGATGTCTACATTTACAGAAACGTCCCAAAAATAAGGTCATCGTCTACCTGTCCAGGGGTCTAAGCACCAAGCGAACATAAAATAAGAATTTGCAAAACGGGAGGCCATACGCAAGCCGATTATTTGTACTATAATGTGTATTTTCTATACCTTCTGTAGGTATACAAGAATGTTGTGGTGCATATTCTATTCCTGCCAAACCCGATCAGTCAATTGGAGGTAAGTTACCTTAAAGTCAAACTTGAAGCGACATGTAGTGGCATGTGATTATATATAGAATTCTATTGGTTATAACATCATGATTTTATCAACAAAGACTGTGCAATAATAAATATATAATGACAATACTACCCTTTGATTTCCACTCAGTACCTCTCAAAAATGCCATTTTAAGTGTTATATGACGCTTATGCAAGACTGCAGCCTCACATAATGCACTTAATCTCTTAATTCAATGTTGCACGAGGCTAAGAAGAAATGCAAAAAGCCTTGATATCTTGTCAGAAACTATATGCGTTTAGAAAATACAAAATGCTACACTTTTAATTGCATTTTATGGACCTTTTTTATGCCCTCCCTCCCTCTATCCCTCCCTCCCTCCATCGGTGGTTTAAATGATCATAAAACAAAAAACAAAAAATCTTCATATAAATTGCATCGTCTAAACACTTGCCAATCAATAAATGTTGAACAATAAAATGTGTTTTGTCAGCTTTACATTTATCAAGCTTAAAGAGTTCATAATCACTCAGTTGATGGTCCTTTGGAATTCTAAGCCGTATCATTCTATGCCTAAACACACCAGTCTTTTGACTTTCACTTTTTTCACTTCTTCGGAAAGGGATGACTTTTCCGATAATAAACACGGTGCTTGCCGTAGGTCATATCTACTAGCTCCCTCTTGTTTTGTACGAGCCATTCCATGATAACCCTGCACATTTCTAGAATGATCAACTTCTTGATGCAACAAGGCTTGAGTGCTCTCTTCGTGAGGCACTGATGTTGTTTGAACGTTGTTTGAGGGTCGTATTCAACCTCGAAATGCCGACATTCGAAGATTGTTTCACTAAGATCAAAGTGCGATATCAGTTTACCCTTTTGTATGTCGATTGCCAACTGACCGTAAATTCGCTCCGTCCAAACATACGCATTTCCGCTCCTATCTTCTGTTTCAGCCATCGCATTCAACAGAGAGTTCTTCAGCATATACGAAGTGATGTAATCCTCACAATTTATTGTTTCGCCCTCGCGTATTAAGGCAAGGTCAGTGTGTCTTAAAACTCCAGTAATGCGCAAGGCCTTTGCTATGATAAGTCCACGTTTTATTGCCACCGGAAGTTTATGTATTGTGTCGACTTCTACGCATGCGTGGGATAACGGAAAATTGCTAGCCGTTCGTGTGTTCGATCGTCTAGATATTTTAGCGATTCTGTGGAAGGCACTATCGCTGTTGTCGCTTTGATGAATAGATTTCGGTGGGATAAAATGAGTGTCGAGAAATGCTGGAACTAAATCAACGTGGATTTCCATTTCTCCATAGCTAGGTCCTTTCCATAACAAGTGTAAACATGATATCTTGTCTCTTAATTCTAATGGGTTTGTGTGAAGATACAAGCTGCCATGTCGCGATCTTTTGTTTCTGTATAAACCGAAAAATGTCTCGAGTTTAATTCCACACACCTGATAAAATGATTGCGCCAACAAGAGAGGATTGAGCATCCCATCCGCCTTGTTACACAGTGTTATCCAAGGCGAAGATTCCGAAACCTGTATGTTTTTGCCAATGTTCTCCGGGGCATTTTTGAACTGACATATTGCGTCAATTTCATTCGCTTCAAATGTTTTAGTACCTTCAGCCATACTTCCAGCCATAACGACATCAAAAGCGAAATGCGAGGTGGTTTGGTCCTCAGCAATGCTTTGGGAAAGACGTTGGAGCAATTCCTTGGTATGCCTTACGATTCTTCTTGTTTCGACATACGAATTACACTGGTAGGCGTTTGCAATTAGCACTAGTAGCGACTTGGAGTCCGGTGCGTGGGTTTTTGTTGGTAGCTTTGTTGAAAGCAAGTCGCTGCGCTTCGGGAGAGATTTTGATCGGGTTGATTGAATATCTCCAGTTTCGACGTTCTGTGATTTGTCGGGTTGTATCCACTGTTTGACCTTTAGGCGAGTGGCATTTTCAGTTATGTCATCGCATAGAAATCGCACCTCTCCAAGGTACTGTTGAAGGGCTTTCTGTGGCAAATGAGAACCCAGAAGTTGAAGAATATCCGTTTTACAACGAAGTGATATGGCCAATTCTAATGGAGTCATACCTCGCCATTTGCACTCAAGATCCGCATTGTACCTTAATAACAGTGCGCACTTTGGGAATGACTCGATGCGTACCGCGCAGTGAAGTGGACTTTCGCCATCGGGAAAACAGTGGTTAGTACTGGTACTCACGGATAGAATAGACCATGCGTTGATGGTTCCTTTTTCTATTGCGAGGGCTAAAGCAAGTGGTTGTGCGATTACCATGGAAGGGTCTGAAGTGAGCATCGCAATGCATTCATCATAATATATTGTATATCCATTTGCGTATTTGCTTAGGTCGCCGAACGATCTTATAAAAATAGAAAGTGTGCTATCCCCGTTTTCATCAACCATTGAATTGATCTCATGGTTTTGAAAAACATCTATCGCGATCTGGAGATTGGCTTTATTTTTGCGAGTTGGATACAATGCTGTAGTTTGAGCTAGTCGTATTAGATATGTTGTTCCATCTTCATGGCGTGGATTTATTCCAAACTTAGCGAGAAGTTCCAAGATGGTTTTATTTCTGGTTTCAAATGCGATGCTTAAGGCATCAATGCCTAGTAAATAACCAGCAGAAGTGTTCTCTTTAATATTGACATTGCAACCAAGATGTATTAGAAGTTTAACTGCTCTGATATCACTTTTACATATTGCTTTTATCAATGGTTTGTCTTAAAACACCCCTGCATCTATATCGCACCCTGCATCAACGAGAATTGGTATCGCAGCGTAATTTTTTTCTTCGAGTGCAACTGTTATGAGATTTTTATCGCTGCTGTTTTTGAGAGATGCAGGACTTGATGCAAGTAAGACTTTGAGATTCCCATTACGATGAAGATAGATTTCGTATTCTAAATCCATCAATGTTACTTCGTATCCTGCCTGAAGGTCTACTGCTACGTTGTTTTGTAGGTTTTCATAGTTTTGAAAATGGTATGATGAGTTTGAACTTCCACAGTCAATGTCATTGTCATTGTCGTTTCTTAATTTACATATACATGTGTTACCCATAGTTTTAAATGTGTTTTCAAATGAAAAAAAAATAGAATTTATATTACTGAGCTTCACTGTATTGATAAGGTTTTATCCGTTACATTGTTTTGACTTGTTTCGTAATCATATCTAGACAATCTTTGCTCATATTGCTATAAAATCTACCGGTATGTCAAATTTTAATCTTGTTGTTAAACTTTAGCGTGTAATAAGCTTAGATATAGCTAAAATGTTTAGCTCTCCAAGTTTGTGCTAGCAAAATAATCAATAGTTGACAACGTATCTTCCGACTGTGTCATGATTATACTGTTTGATAAATGCAGGAACTTAATATCATGGTTTACAAAGACAGTTTCTTAATGCAGCAGTTTTTCATATGTTATTATAATAA
>LQRL01148515.1:0-14650 GCA_001703475.1 Hydroides elegans | reverse complement strand
GCCCTAAACATAAATGGTTGTAAGAGCTTAAACGGACCATTTATGTTTCTTTTATATAAATAGTTGATTAACAATAATAAACAATAGACGCCTAAATCTTTCATATCTTGCAATGGGCACTTCGGTCTCGGACTATGAAAATTATAAAGAAAAGGTCGGATGATTCTTTGTAAATGTTCATATCAAAATCAAAGTTTGGGAATGTTTTTATTTTTATTTCAAGGAAAGCAAAAGTAGTTTTCCAAAATGTAAGGTTTACAATCGCACACCCCCATCTTTGAATCACATAAACACCCAATTATCACCATAGCAATAGAAGCAAAATGGCTCATATTCTTTCCCTTTTATCTCTTCCTCTACTCCCCTCAAACCCCTAGAACGAGCTGGCCTTCTTGAATCAACAACAACAAGCACCCAACGACGGCGGTATCTTCAACAATAACCCGCTGCACTACGAAAACGATGCCAACGTTAACGCCGGTCGCATACTGGCTCCCATCGGTGATGACAATGCTGGCGACGCTGGTTTCCATGGCGACGAAAATGAAGACCAGTTGAATGACCTTGACCTTGACCCCAATGAAGACGCAGATGCGCGCAATTCGCGACTGGCCATGATGAATCGCCTTAAAGGCTATATCAATAGTAAAGGCGTGTTCAAGCCTCAACAGGAGAGTGATGACGACCGCGATGATGTTGCTAGGGATAACAATGGTGTTGATGAATATGTTGACCCCTATGCTGATCATCAACAAGAGGCCATTCACGAGGCCCTTGATAATGACTTGAAATTCGGGTTGAGCCCAGATGATGATGATGGGCTAAGACATGATGACTCCAGGCGCGAGGAGCATGATCGTTTGGATTATCAGCAGAGAGAACTGTATAATAATGGCGGAGAGGGTTATGATGTTGGCGATGAAAATCAGCTGCTAGATCGACGTCCGCTTTTAGCCGACGGCCTGCGTGGCCGAGACGCCAATGGGCAGTATGAGGCCATTGATAAGCATAATGAAGAGCAGGTAAAGACATTGGGAATTAATGCTTATATGCATGCAGCTGTTGTCATCAGCTTGTTTAGATGTAGTGGTATCTATTTCTTTCCGACTCCTACCTATCTGTAATTTCAATTTTAGTTTCTCATGCATAGTTAGAACCGGGAAGTGCCTTTAGTTGTTTGATAGTAAGTTTTCTGCTAACCTTACAATATTTTCAGGTAAAAATAACATAGATACAATAATATTTTGCACCGCTTACCACCGTTACGAGTCACGACACTTAAAGCACTAACATGCCATTTCCTTTCCATTAACATTTTCACATTTTATGATAAAAACAATTGCACCCGACATGGCTGGAAAGATATACATTCAAGTCTTTCTCTTGTTTGACTTCAATCATAAAGACTTCCTTCATATAGATTTTAATTACATAATAACAATACCTCATCCGAGGAAAAAAAACAGTGCTAGTGTCTAAAATGTATTTCATTCAAGGTTTACATTTGGCTTTCAGAACAATTCAATATATTCAGTGATAATATGGCTATTATGCTAATATATGTAGATTATAACAATATTATAATACCAACATATGTTTTAGAAACCTAAAATTGTTTGAAATCCTGAACTATTTATTTTCTTATGTTTTGTAATTAGCAGTACTGTACTATGTGTTTGTGTGTACTCATATTTACTCTTAAAGCTTAGAGATCTTGTTCATGTTTTTACCTTTTGTCCATCGCTTTTTAAAATGCCGATGAAGGCTTAATTCAGTTTGTTTTTGCTTGATTTACCCTATCTCTATTGATACAATAAATCTTAAATGAAAAACATCAGGTCCATTTGATAAAATCGTAAAAATACTTTCGTACAAGGCATTACATTTTTGCTCACTCATTGTTAACAGTATTTACATATAAGGCGATAATCTCTCTCTCTCTCTCTCCCTCTCTATCTATCTATATATCTATCTATCTATTTATCTATCTAACTATCTATCTATGTTTCTCTCTATCTCTCTCTCGATGTCTCTCTCGATGTCTCTCGCTGACACTCTCCCTAGCTTCTCCCTCTTTCCTCCTATATTCCATCCATATACATAATGTATATATAAGTACACCCAATCCTTGAGTAAATCGATATAACAAGTAAACAAATCTGTTTACTTTGTTCGAGTTTTACGAGGTTCTGCTGTAGATCTCTTCTATTTTCATCTATCTTCAAACTGATTTGCTACTTCACATCATATCCTGTTTCACATGTGTTCCTCATATTGCAGCTGAACATGGCGCTATTAACATGTATGATATACTTTCTCTCTCTATCTATCTCTTTTTCCTCTTTATCTCGCTTTCTCTCTCTCTCTCTCTCTCTCTCTCTCTCTCTCTCGCTCTCTCTCTCTATCTCTTCTCTCTTTATCTCTCTCTATCGCTCTTCCTCAGTATTTCTATATATCCATCTATACTATACAAGTGCATCAATGCCTTCATCTACATGTCTCATCTTCTTCCCAGCAACTAGGAGTGCGATTTTGCCATTTCACATCACATCATATTTTACATGTGTTTCATATATTTCAGCTGAACATGGCGCTGGGCGATAATGGGTTGATGGACGACGGCCTCGACGAAGACGGAGATGATGTTGACGATAGGCATAACAATCTCTTCGGTAATATTTTGATCTATTTGATATGGGTGTATTGTATAACAAATTATAAATGCTTGAAAATTGACGTTTTGGAACATTCATGTTCAATTGAATATTAAAGATACTTTCAGATTAAATTTGTGAAACTGTTACAAATGTATATGAATACTATGATTATGGATACTATCTATCCTTTCTAAGAAATTTTTAAAAAATCAAATAATCTTTATTATTATGATTTTACCACGATTGAAACTAATGATGTCTCCTATCACCGTGATTCCTTTAATCATCATAATCGTTATACTTTAACCATTATGCTTTATGATTTCAGATGACCCGGAAGTCAACCAAGACGATGAGGGCAAACACGATTTCGAGATGCGACGGTAGCATCCGACCTCCCCTCCCATTTAGAGATTCCATTTGTCCTTTTGATATTAGTATAGCGGCAATTAACATAATAAGCAGAATATGCAAAAACATCTTTGCAAAAACTCATTGGGAAGAGGTGTGTGTGTGGATAAAACTGTGTTAAGGAAATCTGCATTCAGTGACATTTCACATATTGTTGAAATTCTTTGACGACGCTAATATATCATATCTAATATGGATTTCGGGGTTTAGCTCAAACGCAAATTATATCGTTTAATATAGGGTTTAATATAATTTAACGCAATATCAATTTACTTCTTTGATTTGAAGTATTTTATGGTTTTTATTTGGGGATAAGTGAGCAAGTATACACATATATTTAGATAAGGGTTCATTAAAAAAAAGTACTTCTAATGTTATTCCAACATCGCTCAGATACCAGAAATATTATGGCAAGTTTGTGTTAAAAAAACTGTCGAGCAATTGTCTACAAGTGTCCTGTTTAGCGGTAAGACGTTCACCCATATAGGACCTGTTTAAGATTATAGACTTAAAACCATTTAGATTAAATAACGGGAATAACCTCGTTATGTTTCATGCATATGTCTGAATGAACAATTGCTTGTATAAAATATTCGCAAATGTTTGTGTTATGTATGAAGCTACAAACATTATTTAATATAAACAGAGGTATCATTTGTTTTGTATAGAAAAACTATAAAACGGACTTTGATATAAGTAACGCGCTTTGCTTCTTTGTACTGCTGTAAATTTGCAAAATTGTAAATAGGTGGGAGTATCTACGCCGTTTATCAAGCTTTCTCCGTATTCTGTGTCTTTAATTCTTTTCTCAGAAATATCAGAAGAACATGTTTGGTCATAAATGTATCGCAAGGATTCGAGACCTCCTGATTTTATCTAAAACCTGAGCAGTAGAGCTGTTCTACAAACGTCTGATAGAGCATTTTAATATATTTTATTTCTAATTTTCATTTTTCATTGGCTAATATGAATACGATTTCAACAGGATTTTATATTTGTTCAAGATATTTCTGCTATATCATTTCTCTTTAAACTAGATCTGAAAAAAACATGCCAACAAACTTGGCAAACGCCAAAATGTTGAAGAGAATATTAAACATGCAGTGTTCGAATTTGGGTATTTAAACAACTCCGAAAAAGCATATTTGTCACTACATAATCAAGTAGACGGTATTTAGAAAACAATATGTAAGAACTCATGGTTTCCTTCGCTCCATTCTATAGTTAAGAAGCTATTCTACTCGAAATCATAAATCATGTCTTAAAGTTATATTGTTTAATATGGAATAGTTTTTGTTGTTGTAGTCAATCATTATCTGGACATGACATATTTTTACACTTCGATTGTAAGTAAACATGATACAGTGATCAGGTTTGTTATTTTATCTTGGAACTTTACTTTCTGTGATAGTGTGATGTTCATAATTATGTGTATAAAATATATGTGCGCTGGTTAGTATGCGACAGAATATGATATATAGTTTTTGTGAGTTTATTAACTGCAGTATATCTTGTCAAGATAATATTTTGTAGAACAAAGAAAAAAGTGATGTTTATTGCTCTTTGTTATGATTTTTATAAAATATATGTATATTCAAATGGAGAAACAATTAACTTTCCAGATTTGAAAACACAATATACTTTGTTTGGCTTAATTATTAACGGCTAACAAAAATACAGGTCCCTGGGTGTAGAATTCATAATATGGATGGCATCCTTTTGTCATTACTTACTAAATAAATTTATTAATTAAGAGGACTTAGTAGCTTATATTTGAGTAAACTAAAATGTATTGTCAATCAACTGTTTGTACATCACGTCGATGAATCTTTTTAGATAATATAATTTCAATTCATACATTTAGCCTTTTAAGTCGTGTAAGAAAAAATGGTTTTATACTGTGTTATCGTATTTTATCTTCAGCTATTGTAAGTCGTGTTCATGAGTTTGGGGGTTTATATTATTTTTTTTTTAAGATTACTGTTTTGTTATGGGATACAACCGATGTTACTAATATGAAAAATAAATTAAACAACTATAATCAAGCATTTTTAATTGTGTTTAGGATCACATAGCATAAAGGTCCGATTGCTGATCGACCATCCAGTTTTAGTTTATAATATCTACCTATTAATTGTTTTGTTGATTATATAAGTAAGTATCAAAACATAACAGCCACTGCCACATTCCGTTTCGGTAAGACAAAAAATTATTTTATGAGGCGAAATAAGTGCTTTTTTTCGTAAAGTTATATGGGTTTCAACTGGTATTTGGCTGGTCAAGCATGAGAGGCGATACATTTTTTTAAGTTAGCTAAAATACCAAAATAAAATACGGAGAAAACTACCAAGTCACACATTTCTGAAATTCTAAGCAATCACAATTCATAACATTTGAAATGGTAAATTACCTCAGGAGACAAAGGATCGTTATTTGTTTAATTATTTTTTCCGAATATTCCTTTACTTATATGATAAAAGTAAATTAGACAAAGTTTTGATCGATATAAGATGAAGTGACAAAAACCATTCCGTAGTATTCCAATGTTGTTGATATGTTTATACCTTATTCATAATTGATAAGTTTGGCATGATATATCTGATTTTATAGCAAGTATAATATTCAACTAACTTTCTTAATGCAATATTCTTATCGTTATGTAGTTACATATGTAAATAAACAAACAAAAACTTCATGTTTCTCAAAAATCATATAGTGTGAGTTGATTAACGTTTTTTTTTCAGAATAAGGAACCTAGAAAGTCTCCACAATGTTTCTATGAATTGGGGGAACATTGATTTTTTTGTTGTAGCAAATGCCTAGCTACACGTTTATGTATTTCCATTGCTCATAAGCAAATTGTAAGGTACATTAAGAAATATCACGCCAAGCCTTTATGCATTTTATCTTTCCTTTTGAAAAGCTCACGGTAGACTATTATATATACAAAAAATACGTTTCCCACTAAGTATATATATTGCTTGATTTGTCACTCCATGCTTAAGCAAAAAAACTTAATTTTTGTAATTCTTGTTCAGTAGTTAAAAATAATATCGGGATTTTGAAAAGTGAAACTAGCTGACAGCAAAATGGTATGTATACGTTTTATTTTGAAATATTTGATTCCATCATCTTAAAATAAACGTTGAACATTTTTTTATATAAATCACTCAAACTTTTGTCAATCTAAGGTTTAGGTTGGTTCAACACTCCGCAAAGGTTCACCTCGAAAGCTATGAGCAACAACTTTGCTCTATAACTATACTAAACTACAAGCATATGGGCTCCGACCTGGTTGCCAAACGAATAAACTATACTTGAGGATTTAAACCATACAGTTTCATCATAAACGTGTATTGAATTTTTACGATTACATCCTGATGTATCTCAAGCAATTTTACCAAATTTATAATGAGACGTTTCTTAGCTTTATCTAAGCCATAAACCCGTTCCCGCTTTTTATTTTGCAGATATGTTTGGCATGTAAAAAGAACAGCACTGAAAATATCCAATCATTCGGGTTGATCTTTATTTTAGAAAATGTCAAGCATTTAAGCTTTTAATGTTAGCCAAAGTCACATTATCTGTATTTGATATTTCATGAACATATGTTCATGAACATGAACATGTGGCCCACCTACATGAAAATAGGGATCCTATAACCCAGTCAATTAATAAAGGCCTGAATTGAATTCTCTTGAAATGCCAACCACAGTTGTCAAACAACATAGTTTTGTTTGTCTTTGACATGACCCGCATAAGCGATTATGTAAGCCAGCCCAATGTTTACCATTTTGGACCTTCTATAAAACACCATATTCCCCCTACAATGCTTAAGATTGTTCTTGAAAACTGCCTATCCAAATACATGTAAATTTCAAAAATTAACAAGATAAAAAATATCTAAATAACAATAACGATATCAAATAAACATCGTGAAAATTCTGAATCTAATGGTGAAATTTTTAATCTTGCAATATAATGATATCTATATTAAAATAGGGTTTAAACAGGTCGCGCTAGTCAAATTTTGAAAGTACCAGGTACACCTCTGCAAAAAAAAAGACACATTAGTAAACGTTAATTTTTTTCTCATTCATATTTTTTAGGAACATGGCTTCGACAAAGACAGATTGTACAAGGATGTGAGTCAACTCGCCAAGAAGATAAATCCTAAGTGAGTTGTAGACTACATGAAATGCTTTTATTCATACGTACACATCATGTTCATGAAAATGCTCGTTATTAAAATGTTCATATTTCCCAGATGCTGTGTCATTAATCAGTCTGAAGTAACATTTTGCGGAGCTCTGTAAATAAACACAAAATCTTCAGAAATGATTTTGCATATATGGAAACATTACTTCAAATACAGAATGCGATCCGTACCGTATCGTTTTCCGGACGGCAGACTGACACGAATCATCGAAGAACATCCACCGCCGAACGAATGTTTAGTCGATCGGCATTATGTTCTAGATGGCGCCATGTGCTGCTTTAGTGATAGTGCGTTTAATGAAAACGCAAGGCTTGAGGTTAAGGTCGGTATATCATAGTTTTTTTTATTTATGAGTAAACTATGACACGGTTCGGCTGATTAAATTGTAATGCTGCGGTTTTTGCCTGGTGATTTTTTATAACATTAAACTAGTATTTTTATTTGACTAGAAATAGATAAACATGATAATTAGCCATAACTAATCACCCATATAATAAATATAAAAGTTAATTAGTTTGATATGTTTAAAGTCATCACCATTTTTCACCTTCCAACATTCGCCACTAAACATAGACATATTAAATGTTACTCCACATCTCATATCATTTTATGGCACTATAAATATTTTAAAAGGATTAAATTTTGATTAATAGCTATTAATAGGGTATAATCGTTTTTTCTATTTAGTTTAAAGGGGAGGATGGCTTTGACAGAGGAGGACTACTGCATGAATTCATGACTCTTGCTCTCCATGAAATATCTGCGCTTCCTATATTTGTCGGAAAGCGCCCAGAATCACGTTACCTTAGCTTAGATGTTACAGGTATGTAGCTATAGCTAAGCTATAACTATTTCCTAGATGATAAGGAAAATTCATTAGGTATATTCAACCACTGAAATGGTTATTTTTCGCCTAACAGTGTGCTTATTCAACAGAACAGTATAACCAACTGCAGATGAAGGTTATATAGATGAACAAAACGATTGTTTAAATAGAAAAACAATGAAATCCATTTTTTGTTTTAAAAAAAAACGTGCAAAAAAACTTCTTTCGTTATTGCTCACATTTCCCTATTCTTTTGATATTTCAACAATAGCTTTCTATGTCTTATCATTCTCATAATAGCTGTGAACAAGGGAACCTACGGAATAATTGGCAAAATTTTGGCCGTTTTCATTGTTCATAACGGCCCACTCCCGCGGTTTTTCAGTCCGCTTCTTTTTAAAATGGTGGCTGGACTAGAGAATGATATCAATCCTACATTAGACGATTTGTACAAGTACGATGAGGATTTAGCGACACGGGTTAGCAAGGTACACTGCTATAATCGCCTTCTTAGATAAACGATAATCAAAATATATGTATGATTGCTTCATGATCACTTCATAATTTTGTTATTTTATATTCAAATTAATGTTATGTAATTTAACTAATATTTTTGTTATTTGATTGAATTATTTTCGCGCCCTCGCTCGAGACATTTGATTGCCTCGATCATGCTCATTTGTACTTTTATATATTGAACGTTTCAATGTATACATTTCTTTCGAAGAATGATAGAGCTATGTTGAACGCTAACAGAAAGTGTGTTATTCTCAGATTGCCGAAGCAACGACCAACAAAGAATACAATTTTTCAGTCGATGCTCTTAGTGACGTCATTGAATTGGCTGGTTGTTCCATGATGACGTTGAAAGTTAGCCGGAAGCAAGAGCTTGTGAACGCTATAGTGCGCTTTGTAATGGTGGATAGGGTGCAAAAAGCGCTAAAACAGTAAATATTTTCTTGATATTACACTTTGTACAATCAAGAGTAATTCATGGTTCACTTTGGGTTGGTCCATAAGTACGAAACTTAA
The DNA here is from genome assembly GCA_001703475.1 of Hydroides elegans. Lineage (NCBI taxonomy): Eukaryota > Metazoa > Annelida > Polychaeta > Sabellida > Serpulidae > Hydroides > Hydroides elegans. The sequence goes on along the minus strand of LQRL01148515.1, from coordinate 5,505 downwards.
AAGCAAAGTTATATATTAGTGTAAACGAACCTTTTATATTTTTCGCCCTTACTTCTTTGTATTTCGAAAATAAAATGCAGTAAACGCCAATTGATCCTATATATAAAGATTGTTCGGAAATTTTCACGCGACGAACATTAAAACTCTGACGCTGGGCGTGAAAGTGATTCTCATCCGACATCACGGAGTAAAGGATGTCGGGAAATTTCTCATACGATATAGGAGCAAATGACCATACCATTTGGACACACATTGTAATTTCGTTATGCGACTGATAATAAATACGCTTTTTCGTTTTAATGTCTAGGTTGTGTGAAGGACTGAATACCTTAGGTGTGCTTGAATGTATACGCGAAAGCCCAGAAATATGGAAGCATGGATTTACTGCAACAGAAACTCCAATCAAGTTGCAGCCATCAGATATTATAGACATATTTGATGTCGATTGGTCGAAAGACGACTCCGATAAGTTTCAAGAAGAACAACGAGTTCATGGATATTGGCTTGAATTCATTCAAGAAGTATACGGTATGGACCATTTTTTGTTTCATTTTACGTACAAAACTGAGTAATACAAGTAGCTATCAATTTCATTTTTACGTTTTTGCGAACGGTTGTGATAATTTATGGTAATTTGTATTTTATATCGATCATTTCAAAGCATATTTTTTCATACTTGAGTAGCAAGAAACATGATAATTAACATATCAACATATAAATATAGTCAACATTTCCTCATTACAACACACAGAAAACGGGCGTCTTGAAGACGTATTCGCTTGGCTAACAGGTCGCCGCGACATGCCTGTGTTGGGATTTCCTAAGTTCTTCGAATCCATCTCATTCTGTCATGCGCACACCATGAGTGCGGACGAAACAGCAACCAAAGACTTTCCGGTCGTTGACACGTGTAATTTACTTCTTAGGTTGCCTCTATCAAAGACGTATGACGACTTTCGGGAGCATTTCTATGCGGCTCTAAATGTAACTGGGTTTCCTCTTGTTTGACAAGAAAGTCATTCAGTAAGAAATACATGTAGATATCTACCGTATTTTTAGACAAACTATGCATATTTTTAAAATACAAAATAAACCACAAATAAGTGTAGGCCTATGCATCGGGATTTTTTTTCGTTTTTTTTCCCCCGTTATTTCTAGAAATGTAATTATCACATTTAAAAAATGGGTCACTACGGTAAAATCATTGAAGAATTTTCACGACCAAGTATAGTTTTTATTAAAATATTCTAAACACTATTTTTAAGTATCACATCTTAATTGATATAGGCCCACATTTTAAAATAAGTATTTGTTTTTGGTGCTGCACACTGTTGAATGATCGAACATTTTATTTGATCTATTGGTTTATCACTGTCATTCTTTCATAGCCGAACGAAATACATGTACATATCATATGCATAAAAATATATGCAACCGGACAAGAGTATACACGAACCGGCGAATGGATAAATATATTCGTGTTAATAGTACAAAGTGTATCATATGTAACAAAATATTTGAAAACTTTATGAATAAGAACATTTTGATTGCATTTGTTTATTTTTAACAGATATGTGAAGGCCAACAAAACAAAATATCGCATTTATAGGAACGGCATCAAAGCAGTCTATATACATACGTATTTATAACAGTTTTAAGCAAAATATTTCTTTCAAACTTATTGCGATTTCATAAACAAAGAAAAATAATGTCAATTGTAGCGTCCTATTTAAATAGCATATTTAATGTAAAAAAAATCAAAAGAGACTTCAGACAATGTATGTGTAATATACGCCCTTTATCATATTTAACCGAACAAATAAAGGTATATAGTACACCTAACATGAGAAGGTGCGTGGTTCGTATTTTCCATTTAATGAGAGGCAAAATAGTTGCGTTTTAACCAAAAACATGTTTAGGATATATATGTTTTGGTAAATTATCTTGTTTCGAACAAAAAGATATAGTATACATATAGTATACATATTCAATAGTACTTACTAATTTTCGCTAAAAGAAATGTTCTATTATCTATATCCATTTACACTGTATTCTTTATTCAAATATACACCAATATTCAAATCATATTTAAGATATATTGAAAAGACATGGCATTACACAGTCAAGAGTTAGTAATAGGCTACATAATAATCATTTCTTATATTGAGACACCAAAGTCTTTGGAACAAGAAACGTCTTGTTCCAAGCAATGTCAATGTCCACAGACAATAATCCACGAAAAAACTTACTTTTCATTTTTCCAATACACATTTAATCAGACAATAATCAGCGAAGCTAAGTGTCTTTATTGTCAAAACACATTTAATCCGTTTGCCACTCTTTGAAAAAGTCATTTCCCTTATCATCAACCACAATAAATGCCGGGAAATCTTCTACTTCTACTCGCCAGATGGCTTCCATACCTGAACAATAAAGAAAGAAATATTACATTTTGTAATAAGACAGTCCCTACTCAATGTTTTCGGATATGGATTTGAATACTACATAGCATGGTTCATTAAAGTAAACTATTTGAGAACAAAAAAAAACGCAAAAGGCATTTATTTTTAAAACGCCAATTATAGGTTGCAGCCTATGGCGATTTGTAAATTCGTCCGTGCATGAGCCACTCAGTATTTACTTAACAACAAACTGTGTTTTCTCGTAATGGCGCTTATAACTTCAGAATTGTCGTCTAATGTAGCAACCACTTTATCGCATGGCATTGCATCAACTCCTATCAAATGTACTCACCCAGTTCGGGATACTCGAGCACCTCGACCTTCTTGATGCAGTTCTGCGCCAACACAGCGGCCGGACCACCAATCGAACCCAGGTAGAAACCACCATGCTTCTTGCAGGCCTTGGTCACCTATAGAAAACAACGCTAATTAATGTTTAACTGCTAGTTCCTTAATGTTCTCAGGTCCGAAGAGCTTCAAATAGGAAGACTAAAATAGGTTTTTATTTGTTGTCCAAATGTGGAAAAGCACATAAAGTGTAACGTTATACAAATAACTGGTAATTCAACGCGTTTAGCGTTTAACATATACAGCGTTTATCGACTGAAAAGAGGCTAATCTAAAAACTGTAACAAATTATATCCTATACAGATACTGTTTGTAAAGTGTCGGAGAATATACTTGCATAGATCCGGGCACTTAAAATCACATTAACATTATAACAATATCACATGCTTGAATATCTTACGTCGCCACTCGTTCTTAACCAACATTTAACATAAATCCATAACCAATTCATGAAAAAGAATCCATGACGAACCATTTTGCTTCTGTTTCCTTTAGCCAACATGATCATGCTGCCACCTGCCGCCTGGAAACTGTCCACATACGAGTCCATGCGTCCGGCGGTCGTTGGTCCAAACGAACCGCTTGCGCAACCCTGGGGGGCAAACAAAAACAAATAAAATAGAGTGAGTTTGGTTAATTCCGGACAGGCGGATAAATCCGGACAATTTATAAGGTTGTTTATTTCTTTTAGGATTATCACGCAGAGAATGTGAAAACCATATTTTTTTATCAGTCCACTGGACCGACAAGTCCAACATTTTGTCGGTCCGGCCGAATCTTTATCGGTCCGGCATAAAAGCACTGTAAAATAATAGGCAATTTTTTGTCGGTCAGCCGGACTGACAAGTTAAAAAATGTGTCGGACCGGCCGAATATTTGTGGGTCCCGGACCGACGGTTTTCACATTCTCTGATCACGGAATATATTTTTGATGACAGGGTCATCATCTAATATTCTATAAATATGATTTCTTTTTTTTTTTATACAAAAGTGAATGAAATGTCATTTGTATCAAAACAATCAAGCCATGGTGTTTGTGGCAATCGCAATATCAACCCTTAGTTATTTGTCTAAGAGTCTGCGACACTAACAATGAAACCTTTTTTCAAATCGATGGTTCACTGATATACGCACCTCTGGTGTCTTGGCCGGGCCTGCATAGTACACGGGATGGTTCTTCATATAGTCCGGCATGCCCTCACCACTCTCCAAACGCTCCTGCAGCTTGGCGTGGGCGATATCTCGGGCTACAACGAGAGTGCCCGTGAGACTCACGCGGGTTTGAGTCGGGTACTGCGACAGTGTATTTAATATGGTCGACATCGGCTGGTTGAGGTCGACCTAGAAACAATCAGAAACCAATATTGGGATAGTAAAATAGTTTTGAATTGATCATTTTAATATCAACATTTAAATGGTAATTTTGTATTATTTTTGCTATGAATTTATCATGTTGAAAGTGCACAAATTTACTTTAACGTATTTTTTTCTTAATTAGGAATATTTTAATCGATGCATATGAATGCAATCATAAAATCACTAGTCTTATCCTAAAAAAGAAAATCGAGGTACTACTCAAATTATTGACACTACTCCAGTTATTGCTTTATTATTATTATTTTTTTGCACAATAATCATCCATATAAGAGCATCAACAGAAATAACAATACGCAGTCGTATCCAAAGAAACCGGCCTTACCTTGACGACTTGATCACTGAATTGTGACTCATCGATTTCGGGCATGTACTTGGAAGGGTCTGTCTCAAGCTGTTCGAGGAAGACGCCCTCGGATGTGATTTTACCTACGGCCTATAATGAAAGAGTTGAAGATCCGAGATGAATTATACAATCTATTTACATGCAACGATTTTTTTTTAAATGTAAGAGATGGACATGCGTCGTGTAGATATAAATCTAGGTCTATCTTATACCAAAAAAATATATATCTCTCTCAATTCGATGTGAAGTGTGGTTGACTTGTACCACTTATTTTGATAAACTTTAAATAGAAATAGACAGTCCGACAGTAAACACATTATTAGCATTCCCCCGGTATATGCATTGCCCATCAAGGTTCCAATCAAATAAAACGCCACCGAGTATAATTTTATAAAGACTTAGGGCCAATTTCACAGCCTAAGTCTAGACCAGGTCCCATTTGTTATAAATGGAAACCTAGCCTTAACTAAGGCTGTGAAATTGAAGTCATTCATTCTCAAACATCAACCAGCTACCTGTCTATCGGCCGAGCAAGACACTCCGATGCCAACGGGACACGACGCGCCATGCCGAGGCAGTCTCACAACACGTACGTCGTGGCAGAAATATTTGCCGCCAAATTGCGCTCCGATTCCCGCGCTTTGCGTGAGTTTATGAATCTTTTCTTCATACTCAAGGTCTCTAAAGGCGCGACCGTGGTCGTTTCCTGAAATGCAGCAGCAAAGTATAATACTAAATCTAGTATAGTTAGCATGTCATGTTAAGCGCTTGGAGCATTTTTTTAAACAATTAATGCTTACATAATGATAAATCTATATATTTTTTAACGAGGCTACTTAACATGAACAAGGTTGAGTTAATATCTAAAATAATCTTGTAAAACTAGAAGGTCAGTGACCTTGGATCCCCCGTGAACTTCAACAATGCGTATATGCAGGATGGTCAGTTTTTACTAAAATTAACTTTGGAAATGAC
>LQRL01148509.1:8025-19120 GCA_001703475.1 Hydroides elegans | reverse complement strand
AAACCTGGAATGTATCACCGTAAAAGACAGTACACTACAAACAGAAGAGCGAACGATACCACCCAGAAAAGGATACACCATGAGTTACCCATGTAGCGAGTAAGAGTGAAGGTCACCACCGCGATGGAGCTGCTCCCCCTAACGGACGCGACGGCCTAGCTAGCCGTTGTGGCCCCGCCGTGCAACTGGTCAGAAGGTTAAAGGGGCGAAACCGAACCGAGGCACGGAACTTCTCTGATGATCCACAGGGGGAGCTTCAGCAGTACATTCATACACTGTGAGTTGAATATATAAACATATGAATAAGAAAAAAATCGTTAAGGATCAATGTATATCGAAACTAACTATTATACACTAATAAATATCAATATGAAATATCAATACTAAAGTGATCAAGAAAATTACTCGTACTACAAGCTATTGTGAAAACCAGTCACAAATGTAGAAACATATGATAATCCAAATAAAACTACAATACAGGGCTTCACAGTTCTGAAACTTAAAACAATAAAATAAAGTGTCAATAGCACTTGGCTTTGGTGTTCGTTAATTCTTGGGTTTGGACATGGTCGTTAGGCGATATCAGATGGAGTTTGAAGATAAACTGAAATAAAATTACACAGTTTTGGGTATCGGACAGCTCAGCGGTTCACATATGGACTGTCAAACTGTCGAATGTTCATTCATGTCTTTTTGGCGGTCTGGGCTTCGGAACGGTTCGAAAAGTATGAACTTTACGCACAACTGGACACGATGAGGAAACAGATGCTGGTCACGGACAGGAATATGCGAAGGATAAAGATGCCTATTGATCTGTCTCTTAACACTCGTATCAGTCTGTACACTCTTTGTGCAAGGTGTCGTACTTCCACCTGTCACATTCTCAGCTTTCACAGTGTTGTCATTATGGCTTTGAACGGTTGGATCAGGATGACACTTGGAACTGGGTGCGTTATCTGACGACTTGTGAATGTCATGCAATGACTGGATGTAAGTGCTTTGTCCGAATTCGTGATGTTGCTTTTTCTCTCAGTCGATAATGCGATGAGGAATGCGTATTTGTGGTTTTCTAATCGAGTGGGACCTTGTAATGGCTGCGTCTTGTGTGTATTGGATGATGTTGATTTTTGGCGTCTCTATTTGTCCCAAATGCTGAAGAGCGTTTCCTTGGTTTTGATGTGCACTCTCGGGTGAGGATAATGTTGTAATCTTAATGCATCGGGTAGTCCAATGATACTCTTCACTGGTTTGTCGATGACATGAAACTTGAGAATGGCATTCTGATTTGCAATAGCACATTGTAATTCACAGGTTCCCAACGTATGCATTTCCGTAAATGAATATGATATCAGCGTGATCTTTTCTGATTTGTTGATTGTGAAGGGGTTTCTCATGGATTGCAGTGTGTTCATGGAAACAATATTGCACTTAGCACCTGAGTCAATTTTCATGTCGAAACGATTTCCAGATGCTATAGCCGTAATGTGAATTTCACTTTGTGATCCTGGTATGTCTACTGCTTCAATCACATAGTGCTCCATGACGTCTTCACATATTCAATATTATATTTTATTATCTGCATGATTGCATCCGGTTTATAGCATCGCTTATGCTGAGATGCTTGAAGATTTAATAAATGAATAAGTAAGCTTTATTGGTGTTATTCCAGGACTTGCACACATATCTACGACTACCGTGATTATTAAAGTCAATAATTGTTAAATTAATTCTTGTATTTCTATGCCAACAAATGTTATGAATGTATAAAACTCATTACTTTGAAATCGAATGTGACTTAATTCTCTAATATTAAAAAGGTAAAATAAAATTAAACCAGATTATATCATTGAAATCCCAAAAAGTTGTCATTTAAAACGCTTGTAAGATATCTGCGATGAGTATTATAATAAAGAGTTGGGGCAGATTGATTTAATTCAATAAAACTTCATTCCACTGTATGTTTGGTGGATGTAAAATTACTTAAGTGCAGCCTCCACCTTTATTGCGCAAATGACAAACCTACGGTGCATTACCAAACGTGTGATCTCGAAAATACATTTTACCAAACATCTCGAGTATAGTGATCTGAGAAGATAGTATTTTACTCCAAATATCTATTCGAAACATTATTTACATGCAAAATAACTTTTTCAAAATTCTCTTTTAACATGAATGTTTTACAAGAATAGCAATGAAAACTCTTAAGCTTATTTCAAAAGGGGTCGCTACTTTTTTGAATGAAGAAAATTTCCATAGAGAGGCTTTGCAAGTATGTGAAATCTATCGAAATAAGGTAAGAATGATGTACCAAACGAGTAAAAAGCGATGTGATTGGTTCTATTTGGGAAATACAGGCTATTTCAACAAAGATTTTATACCAGCCAAAACTGTCTACTGTTCTTTAAGTTCTCTGGGATATTGTTCCGGACCGGTATGTCTCTTTTATAAAGCGTATCCTAATATCATACTTTTAACTGTAGTGTAACTAAGTTTGTTACTTGTTTGTATTTTGTTTGAAATTAGCATAAAAACGAAACTAAATGTCAAATAGACAGTGATTGACTTTTGGTAAATTTTATAAACTTAATTCAACAGTAGCCTATTCTCTCGATCGAGTACAGTTGAAATCTCCCCAAAAAATGAGCTTAATTGCACCAAAGCGTTCTCATTACCATGAGTTCATATAAAGTAAACTCTATTTTGTGTCATTTTGCCTTTTACGTATGCATTCTGTAGGAGGGCCGGGCCAGACCGATTCTTCGGGCCGTACCGGGTCAGTTCGGAACAACACATTGCATATAGGCATATACATACTCTAGAAATACGATTCATATAGGTGGCAACAACTGAGAAATCCTAAAATTTAGCTATTTAAGAACACCTAGAAATCAAAGAGTTTGGCAAATAAAACGACTGGAATTTGAAATTGACATACTTACGCACATCTAATCTATAAAACATTATTCCCGTTTTTCTAGGTCCAGTTAATTGAATTGTTTGATGTAAATTTAATTTAAAAAAAATGCGCGAGCCATTGGCACTCGTATACTAATAAATGCGACTCAATTTAATCCCGTGCAGAACTTACCTTTTCGGTGGTGTCAATGAGAATTAACAATAAGGTCTAACTGTTTTACGGCTTGAATACAAATTGTCGATGTAGACCACTCTCAACAGATTTTGTAAATTAGTACACTTCAAATTTATATGATTGCAGTATTTTGTTTTGTTTTGAGGGGATCGGGCTTTTGGGTTTCTCGAAATACAAAAATACATACATAAATTCACCAACATGTATGATGATATTGTTAAATGTTTTGACTCTCCTATTAGTCTTTTTGCCGATGATTGTGTTTGCTACAGAATCATCTGTAGTATCAAAGATTGTCTTGCTTTGCAGCATGACATTACCCAACTTGGTAAATGGGCCCTCGACTGGGGAAGGCACTTGCAACTTTCGAAATGCAACATGGTTCGTTTCACCCAAAAAACCGATGCGATATTCTATAAAACTACACTCTCGAAGGCTACAAAAACCTTTTCCTCCGTAAATTTAAGTATTTAGGCGTCAATATCACTAGCGACTTAAACTGGAACTATCATGTAAATTAACCATGCAATAAAGCTTACACAACCCTAGGTCTTCTAAAACTAAATCTTCAAATGTGCCCCCAAAGTGTAAAACTATAAATACAGTTTCGTACAAAACACAATAAGAAATTGGAATGCTTTACCTAGTCTTGCCTTTAATGACCTTACAATAGCACAAGGGCAACCCGAGTGTTTCACAAATAGTGTAAGAAATATTAATTTCTAATACTTGGCAAGTTCGTGATGTATGTCTTTCTCAACGACGTAACCCCATATCTAATCAATATCAATATATTAGGAGTTACATTTAACAATTCGGAAAGCTCTAAAAGTTTTGAAATTTTAACAATACCAATTTTTTTGTTGTTCCGAAATGGTTTCGAAACTGTTCAGAATAACAGCCCGGCCAGTCCCGGCCGACGACATTCTGATTGTTTCGACTTAAACAAAGATGAAACAGGTTGTCTTCCAAATTGAGGTCACAGATTACTCTCAATTAACCACCGGCTTCATGATGCCAGCTCAGTGCCTTGTCAGTCAATGATCAAATCTATAATTTAAAAACTTACTACCAACACACTATCATATACTAAAACAGTTATTTGCAGGTCATTGTTGTATTTTAATTTCGTTAAAAATGTCAAAAGTACCAAAGGGGATCAGACAAGTATACGGGATCAAAATGTAGACAGAAAGATGCATTTAGATTGGTCCTTTCAATTACTTACTTTATAAAACATACTTTATAAAAATTACTTACTTACTTTATAAAATGTCTCTATTGACTAATGTGGGATATGAGTATTTCTTACTAAAAAAGTATGTTAACTAAATCTATTTTTGAAAGGGTTGAAAACTTGGCTTTGCTTTACCAAAGCTCTCTTATTTGAATAATCTTGCGGGCTTATATAATTTCTGTCAGGGTATACAGATCAATATCCTTTTTTTATTTCAAACAATTGTTTGATATAAAAATGTATTAGGCAGTCGATGTTTAAATTTGATCGAATCGCAAGGCATATAATCAATAAAATCCCAACTGTTATCTAATTTCAATATAATCGTGATTGATATTTGTGTATTACATTTAAACACATTATCACTATGTTATTACTATGTTCATTGTATTGATATATACGTATATTGCTAAAAACGATAATGACAAAACGCCTATTGTGGGATTCCTCATGCAAGAACCAAATGAACATTTCTTTCGCTTTATTTATCTTTAACATATTGCTTTTCCGCAAACTGAGCTATATGAAATTGCCAAACTTTGTTGTGATTGCATTTAAGATATAAAAAAAAATACTTTTAAACATTTCCGTTTCAACTTGTTTGATTGGATCAAGTGTCGTGACCATGAACCCCATGATGATATATCTAGTTCTAGGGTTTGAACACAACATACTAGATATTGAAAGGTATAAATTTTATTGTAAAATCAAGCTAATAATATACCCTCACGACACATTGTTTTTTATGTTGTAACAAATGAAAAAATAACATTTAAACAGCTTTTCCTATTTGCACAACATCAAAGTATTCATTCTTTTATATGAATATATTGCAGACATAAACCATTAAGAAAAATATAATGTTGAATACAGCCATTTTAATATAATTCAACTAATAATAACCAATGTGTAACATAAAATGATTATTTTTAGATATAAATAGACGTACCGCCAGAAACGTTATTCAAGTATAAGCAAACATCACAGTGTTATTTTCTAGACATCCGATATGCCTAGTTGAAAGATGTCACATCGTTTCCCGATTATTGTTGATATTTGTGAAGCCAATGCTTAAATGGTGTACCGAAAATACGTAAAGTTGTTTGCTTATCAACAAGAATAACACGCATTACACTATGTTCTTAAATATTGATTTAACACATATCGGTTGCGATAAAAGGAAAAATGAAGGCAATTTATATTCAGTTATCCCTCTCAAAACATAATTGAGAATGCCTACAACTTAGGCGATGCAGCGATAACTAATATGCAATTGTTAGATCTGATGTTGGATTTCGAAATTAGCGATCTAATTCACCAGAATGTGATTAGTCGTACTTTTGATATTCATTATCGTTTTGAAGATACATTATTTGGATAAAAGAGACTAAAAAGATAAATCACAGCTAATAGCATAGAGACCACCGTAGAAATATCAAACACATTGAAAAGTCCGAGGAAATTATAAATTGAACAGGGTAATATTGTCATGGAAGCATAGAAAAACAGCCTTAATTAAAGGTGTAATGACTCAGCCTTATTTCCTTATAAAACTAAAGTTCATTATTTATCACAAACCTATTATCAAATAATAAAGTAGCTAGTAACTCTCAATCTATTTGAAAAATATTTATTACACTGAGCCAACAATTTATTGGTGTCAGATTTGTGAATTTGAATTTGCTTTAAGAAGACAAATTGGGCCTTATCTAGCTAAAAGAAAAGCAATTTTTGCCGCCTTAACCTAACTAGGATGCATTAGGGTACGGCTTCCCCTCCGCATATACCCTTATTATACCTTAAAATTCAAAGTTGAAAAATCGCTTTTAGGGGGGCTTTTAAGCTTTCCAAAACACAAGTTTCTTGTCGTTATGACTTTTGACAGCAGATCTACAGCTGTTTCTTCACTTTTAGGGTTACGGTTACAGCTAGGCTTAGGGAAACAAATAAAATAAGATAAATAATATATTTTGTGTTGATTGCGATCTAAATGACAAAAATGCGATTGAATTATTAGAAAAAAATAATTTGATATATATTAATAACATATTATTTTTTAATATATTGAATACATATTTCAACATTATCAATACTGCTAATGACTAGAATGTAATGCTGATTATATATCACAGTTAAATGATTATTTGAAACGTTTTATATTTTGGCAGATAGAATTGTCTTTGGCGACGTCGATCATGTTTTTTACTCTTGCTTCCTGGGCAGGAGATCATGCGATATGTCACCGGCAAATTTCATTTTCTTAACGAAAATCCTTCATATGGTGTCTTCTTAGGGCCCGCACCTAGTCCAGATCTGGCAAAATAATGCGAAGCGCGTTGTTGGAGACGCCTTCTTATGCATACCGCTGAGGGAACGCGGTTTTTTGACGATATTATCGATATGGATATCCCAATTGAGGTTGTCTTGGATGTGTAGGCCAACGAGCTCTGCTTCTGTTTCTCGTTTGATGCTATCGCCATCAATCATTATCGGGGATGGATTCACTTTTTCTTTTTGTAAAAAAAAACTATTTCATATGTTTTCGAGAGTTTATTTTCTTATCATTCTCATGAGTACATTCGGTGGTTTTGTCGATGGAAGTCTGTTATCGCGTTGAGTTTGGAATTTCCTACTTATGTAATGGAAAGTTTTACTGTTGTCCACTTATTTGTAAATGGGGAGAGGTGACCGCAAATCGTCGATTAGTGCTAGGAATCCTGCCATGCCGAAGATAGCATCCTGCGGAACAGCCCCTTCAGAAACATGATATCTGAGATGATATCCTCTAGACGCACGTACTGTGAGCGGCTCGTGAGAGCGATGTTAACCAACGGAGTAGAGAGGGGGTATGTTGAACGATTTCGGGTTTTCAAGCAGGATATGATGGTTGCCACATTTATCCACTCCTGTATGTCATGCGTGCAGGAGCTTCGAGATCATATCGGTGTTCCTTTTACGCAGTCTAGGTGACTTTGGATATGAAACTGTCAATCGAATGACCTCGTGCTGATCTGTTGAAATTTAAGAGCTAATACATACACCCACCACGTGGATAAAAATATCGTTATGTGATTCTCATTCATGAAGCGTTTCGGTGTCTGACAGGCGTCCCCATTCAGTCGGTAAAACCACAAATTCATCCCGGCAGGCGATATACACAAAATACCCAATGCTAACCTGATTGACTTACACGCTATGTTGCGCAGTGGACTGGTGTAAAATTGGGCGTGTAAGTCGGTAGTCACATGTGACTGGCGTATCTTGGCGTGTAAGTCCAAATAAAATAGTGTACACTACGTTATCTATTTAGCGTTATTTTATAAAGTTTATAAGTGAAAGACGTAGTTGTTAATCATTAAATGTTTTGAAATGCGATGCAAGTTTAAAATTGCGAAGTCTGAAGTATTAAAGACCTTTGCTAAATTGTTTGACTTACACGCCCTGTTTTACGCCACGTACACGCCATTATTTGCACCAAACCGAATTATTCGCCGACCAGTAATATATTACAATATAGTTTGTTAATTATAAATATTTTCAAGAATTAATGAGGCAAACATATGAAAATAGATCGTATACAATTGTCTTGATTTAGCTTTGCATGAATATATTAATGGTTCATACACAAAATACTCAATGCTTACCTGCTTGACTTACACGCCATGTGGCGCAGTGGACTGGTGTAAAACCAAAGATTTATCCCGGCAGGCGATATATTACCTTGAGGGTCATCCGCTTGACAAATGAATGCAAATCCTCGGTGATCTTACTTATGGAGTAATTAAAGATCTAAGACACGCATTGAGGTTATTATTCATCATGAAAGCAAACAATATAAAATTGAAAAACCATATATATTTTGAAATAGACCATTTAAAAAGTCATTATCCAAACTCCGGATTTGTTATAATCGGATACTTGAATCAATGTCCGGTCAAATATCTTACTAATGATCATAAACTCCAGCTAATTGTTAAATTGTTTCACTTTCTATAAAAAAAAACAGCTGCACCTTAGTCGATCCAACCAAAGTGATTCATTTTGCGAATCCTAAACAAGTACAATGTACGACAAACGCCGAGAGAGGAACTACAACGAACATTGGAAAAATCGAATAGCAGGATTTTGTCACGCACTGAAAAACACTTACTGAGGTAAGATGCATAGGCTTGAAACATGAGCGCAAAAAAAAAATTCTTCAACCGAAATTCCAAACTCTGTTGCGTTACCAAAGCATACAAAGAGCTACGAAATAGCATAACTCGCCAAACGAATCTCTTACGCTCAAATTTTACAAAGAATAAGTGAAACAGCTATGTAATTACATAAAGGATATAAAAGGAGCTTCGTCCGACCAAGTAGATATATCTTCGGGTATGATTCAGGATTATTCAAATTGGGACCACGCAAACTTTGCAATTACGATAAACGTTTTTTTCACATCGTTTCAGCCGACCTCCACCCAAGATGGTATTCAACCTTGGACGCGATCTCAAACAGCTCGATACAAAAGGGATATGTACCAGAAAAATGGACACAAGTCATAGTCTGTCCGCTCCGGAAGAAATCGCCCCTTACGGTTCCCAAAAAATACATCCTACCAATATCGCTTACTTCCCCTCCGGCCAAGCTGTTAGAACGTATTGTAAAAAAAACAGCAATTAAAATACATGTCTAGGTCTAATATGAGCGTTTTTCCCCTAGGGTTAGAACTGAGTGCATGTATTAGCTCTAGAGTTGTCTTAATATGTAAAACAAGTCTATATCTACGGACAGGATCAACTAGTTCAGAACGACCAAAGCCGCTACTAGCCCGGGAGTGCCAGGTCCCGGACACTAAGGTCGGTTATTCTTAGATACAAAGTTTGACCAAAGTCTCACATGGATCCAAGTCTTGATAGCCAGGTGAAACGTCTGTTCAGCGTCTCGTGGTCAGCCCTCGACTGTCAAGAAATGAATATAAAATAAAAATAATTGGTTTTAATCTTTTTACATTGATAGCATAATGCGTTTGCATGTTACTAACTTGACAAGCTCATGTATTATAACCCAGCAACACTATGTTTATTTGATATGACCACATTTATTGGTTTAAATATTTAACTTGAAGAAGTTAAATGTTTCCGATCAATGTATAATATAATTTTTCTTTGCCCTGCAATATCAAATATGCAAATTTTAGATTCGGGAATAAATTAATTGGTTTGATTATTTAGCTTAATGAAGTAAAATTTTTCTAATCTATTTAGAGTAGAATTGACTTAAACGCCATATGGCGCAGGGGACTGGTGTTAAATGGGGCGTGTAAGTCGGTAGTCACATATGACTGGCGTATCTTGGCGTGTTAGTCCAAATAAAATAATGCACGATAATAATTTGTTCATCGCTTGGTTTTCGTTAAGTTTATTAGTGAAACACTTGGAAGCAAATTATTCAATTGTTTGAAATGTGTAAGGTACGATACATTATATATTCATCGTTATTTAACTAAGTTTATTAGTAAAATATATTATAGTTAGTTTTTTAATTGGTTGAAATGCTATTCAAGTTAAAATTGCGAAGTCTTAAGTATTAAATGACCTTTGCTAAATTGTTTGATTTACACGCCCTGTTTTACGCCACTTACACGCCCTAATTTGCACCAAACCGAATTATGCGGCGACCAGTAATACACAACGCAACAAAACAAACGCTCCAGAACATATACGGGGTGCATTTTGATATACTATGTTAAGAATCAACGGACTTAATGTGAATGCGGTCCCTTATTTATTTTGAAATAATAATAATACAGAGTCTGTGAGCTGTCGAGACAAGACCAATACATCCCTCCCCCATCTTACAGTTACAAGTTAACCAGTGTGAATACTTCACCCTTACATAGTCTATTGATCATTACGCTACAATAGTGAGCATAGGGTTACCCGACACAAGGCAATAGAGTCTGTCGTGCGCAATTCCATGGGCCAGTCTAAAAGCCTCTAATAGTGTGTATGGTCGCCCTCCAGCTCGTATACCGCTGTGGCTCGACGTGGCATAGAATTCAAAAGACGGTTAATTTCTGCTATGCTCACACTGTCCCATGCGTCACGAATAAGTCTCCTTAGGTCCTGGAGCGTATGATAGACCTGCTGTAGTTCGGTGATGCGCTTTCGCATGATGGCCCAAACATGCTCGATGGGGTTGAGGTCGGGGGATTTGGCTGGCCACAACATTCGCTCGATGGCATTTTATCCAAGGTATTGCTCTATGAGTGCGCTCCTATGCGGACGCGCATTGTCGTCCACCAACATGAATCGCCCCGTGTCGGCAGCCCCGGCCAAAGGCCGAACATGATTTTCCAAATTGTCATCTCGGTAACGCCTCGAGGTCAAAGCACCATCGATCAACACGAGCTCCGACTTATAATTACTGGAAATTGTGCCCCAGATCATGAATGACCCCTCGCCGTCTTTCTCACAACGTCTATCTCACAACGTCTTTCTCACAACGTTTCTCTCAACAACATCTTTTTTACAACGTCTTTCTCACAACGTCTTTCTCACAACGTGTTTCTCACAACGTCTTTCTCACAACGTCTTTCTCACAAAATTTTTCATACAACGTCTTTCTCACAACGTCTTACTCACAACGTCATTCTCACAACATCATTTTCATAAAGTCTTTCTCACAACATCATTCTCACGACTTATTCCTACATGTAAACATGATTTACATGATTTGGCATAAGCGGAAAAAATCCTTTCCTTCGATTCGGAGATCGAGCA
>LQRL01148495.1:4429-50867 GCA_001703475.1 Hydroides elegans | reverse complement strand
TTTTCTTCGAATAATTTCTTGCGAAAACTCGTCTATTTTCTTTGGTTTATAGATGTTTGGTTTATTTGATGCTTGTTCGAATGTTTCATTTTTCACACATGTATGTACGGTTGTCACCCAAACATGTAAAATAGTTGCAACTTTCCGATAAAGAGCTGTACAGCCTTCACGTATTTTTTTCTTTCTATCACATTCATCGAAATATTCATATAAATATTTAATATCTTGGAATTTTGTTGGGTCAATCGTAAAACGCGTGTTTGCAGAAGCCATTGTGGCCATAAAGCAATTCAACTAAAATCCCTTTTAACATAGGCATATTTAAAAATGTACTTGATTTAATATGAGTCATAAATTCTATTCTTAGCGGGGTATAAATAGGCGTACAAAAATAGCTCACATATGCAGACTACCGAATGATTGGCAGCTATCATGTATGCATTAATTGATGTTACACTGCTCAATTAATAACGTATGACTCATCGCGACCTTTATTAAGGCCATATCTCCCATTTAGCAATAATGACATAACTTATCACAAATGAATTTTAATGCGTATTCGTCTAGATGAGAAAATATCTTAAACGCAAATAAATATAAGGATTTAAAACCTAATATCTGACACATCATTAATGTTAGTGTGTCCCCCCTCTATTTTTATGTGCATGCTATTGTTCCTTATAAATGAAATCTTGTATTGGTTGTTTGTAGACTATTGACAAAATCATTCATCCAATAAGGTGCGACTCCCTTTAACCATTAAAGGTTGGGTTGGCCATGAATAAGATTCTTTTATTGAAAGACAATGGGACTTCATTGAATTCCAGCGGCACGTTATTATTTCAGCATGAAAATGCCAAAAAAATCAGAAAAGCACATTTTAATTCATATCTTTTATATAAAAAAACCCTGTCTATTATATTTTGAAAATCAACCGCGTTTTGTAATAGAAATTTGCAACATTAAACATGGTTTGCATTGCATGTTTAGTTTAAGAACTATAAGGGCCTAAAGTCTTCGCGAACCTGATGTTCCCCTTTAAAGACTTGAGAAAGCTATAATCGGTTAAAGGATGTTGTTTTCAGCTGTTTGGCATTGGGCAGTGTGCAATATCGTAAGAAAGAATAAAACAGATGTCACCAAGAATTGTATTTCTATAGAATAAAACAAAGATCAAATGTAACGCTTTTCGGCTCGATTGAATTTGTTTGTATTTACATAAACGGAAGGATTTCAATAGCTTGGAGTATTCTAATTGTTTCTTTGTCTGATTTGTTACTGGAGAGAATCAATTGATTCATGGCCTGGACACACTTGGAGCGATAAGGAGCGATAGCGATTCGTATTCTTATAAGTTTTGTATATGACCTAATAGTTGACTATAAAGAAAACATAGGAGCAAGAATCGCTGTCGCTCAAAAAGTGTTTAGGCCCTATTTCTGCGGAGTTTTATTGCTTGCATTTTCGTGACAATATTGTTAATGTTGTTACTATGATGTTGTCAAGAAATGAGAAATGAAGCATCACATCTTAAAATTCTTCATATTTGAAAGTCTGTAAAAAGTCTTTTGTTTTCAACGAAGAAGTTTTCCAATAATGTAGTAAAAATGTGCAACGATAAAAAATATTTAGAAAAACACAAAATCACTGATGATCTTTGACAGCAATTGTCGTCTATCAATTCAATCCGGACAGTTTGATTACACAGTGGATTGCCTGCACTTCTTTAACTATCACAAGAATCACCAAAACAATTAAGGACTGTTCAATCTTCAGGCATTTCGGACTATACATTTTTCTCGCATCAGTGTTTGTGATTGCTCCCTGACAAGATAAAATAGGAAAGATAAATTGCAAAATCTTTGCTACAAAGTAAAATAGCATAGCATATTCGTTCGGATTGTTAAATGTAATGTAAATACCCCAGGTCAATCATGGTTATAAAACGTTTGCATTCCAGGTACTTGACAGTTATTATAAACCTGGATATGCAACTATCTCTCTTAAAAAATAACGTTATTATAGAATTCATTATAACTAGTTTTGCAGTTGAGCTACTTTTAGTTGCAGCAATTATTAATTAAGTCTAAAAAACATGTTTAAGGAACTCAAGCAAGCAAGTCATAATAACTTCCTTTGAAATTTGGCGAGGGTAATCTTTGTTGTTGTCACTCAAGTAAATCAAGTACATGGGAATATTGCAGCTGATTATTCTTTTGAGCATCGTTAATGACTTTTTATTACAGCTAACAACTGAGTAAATTGCACTCTCTTTTCAAGGTCCGAGAGCTTCACTCAGGAAGACATTACAAATAGCTTTCACCTGCAGATATGTAAATAAATTTTGTTAAAATGCTTTTGGTTGAATATGTAATCGGCTGTGATCAATACGTATATCTATACTCAAATCAATACGCCTAATTAAAGGCATACTTATGTGTTCGTAAATTGTTGATTAATTGTATTGTCTTTTGTTTGTGGTTTTTTTTTTTTATTTTAACGACATCAATATTTAGCATTTGTCGTCTAGTCAATACATGCATAACAACTGGGCAAATTACCATTCCTTTATAGAATATAAATTATATAATGATTATATATTATGATTACAACATCCTGATTTTTAGAAATGCATGAGATATATAGATTTGTATGGACGTAATGGTATATATATATTGTATTTATTATTACAACTGTATCTAAATCTGTACCTGACCTGTATCAGGAGTACCCAGCGATTTATTCGGTGAAATATATATGCTGCTCGTACATCTTCCTTTCTGGCATTTTCACAGAATAGAATGAATATGAAAATTTCCTTTTGTTTAATTTCAAGAAATAATGTCCATAAAATGCTATTATTACACAAACTGAACTTAGTATAGAACAATCAGTGTTAAAACATGGGAATAAGTTTTGCTGGAAACGATTTTCGGGCTTTCCTGGTTGGCAAAGAATAAATTTTTACTTGACGGAAAAATATTTCACCTCTTTAAGCTGCAAATTAACTCGTTTCATAACAAAAGAAGTCATATAAGCCACACTTCTAAAAATCTTTCGTTTGGTACTCCTGCTTTATCCGTAGCTTGAAGCTTTCTGGTTGGAAATTGTAAGGCTCGGTACCTAGCATTAATTTATGTTATTTTTAATATTGTATTATATGTATGATATATCATCCGTTTATAACGTTATAACATCAGAACCAAAACAATTATTCTTTTAATCTTAAAATGATAGACAATGTGGACTGCAAATGGCATGTTAAATTAATGCATGTTAACGAACTTCAGCGTATATTTGCGTATATTTGCATTTGCTATAACGCCTTAGTTAGTTGTGGACTATACTGTTGAAAAAAACCAAATAGGTGAATTTCTTTTCCTGAACTTAAATCCTACAAAGACTACATGTATTAATACTTCGACCGTTGATACACATAACTTCGATAGGGTTCGTTAAAGAAAAAAGCTAGAAAATGTTTATAATTCAGCCAGGCCCTTAATCTTTATGAGTTCTTTAATATTGAAATATTACTATCTTTCTAAAATATATCGTTTATCTTTACAGCACCATCTATCTTTAAACATGAATTGATATTCAACTGCTTAATTCAAGCGAAGGAAGCACAATGCATTAAGCTGCCAAGTTCACTTTCATCCTTCGTTACCCTCATTTCCTAATTTGTTGACTTAATTGCGAAGCCCTTAAAAATACGCTGTCTTATTTGACAACCTACAGAGTATGTTTAGGACGAAAAGAGTTTCTTGATGATCATCGTAAAATCGAATCCATCATGTCATATATGATCTTCCAATTATATAGATAGTTTAAAGAAATCCATATACAATTTGGTTTTAGAGCAGCGTACGCTATTTTCTATGGCAGTTATAACGACGACCATGCGTATTACATATAAATCAGAAGTGTGTATTTTAGACAGCTATTTACTCAAACTCATTCATGCTCTAAAACTGTGTGATTCTAGATGTAACAATCCAAATACTTAAAATTTAAGAAAAAACCACTAATTATAAGCAAAAATGTAAGATAAACCTATTACCTATTCCTACAAATTCTATTTAATATGTTACATATACTATCGAATGAATATTTTGATAAAGTAGATATAGCCAAATAAACAAAATCTAAGGCTAATAGGCTATATCAGATTTTCAGCATTTATTCCCAAAATACTAATCATTTAAAACATCAAACTGTATTTCAAATACAAATTTCATCACTTGTAGATATTCTATAACTGAACATATATTCTTGAACTTCTTTTTGCTATGTCCTGCAAAGACAATCATGCCAGTTCGTAGTTATTATTTCTTTCTCTTCTCACACAGTGCTCTTTCACTGCTCTCTGGGAAACATGTTACAGTGTTTAAATGAATACTTCTTGTTCTCAATGAAACAACCAATTCAGATGGGATTTCATCATCGAATAAGGCAACCAAATCTTATCACATTTTATAAAGGCTCTTTAAAAAATATAAAAGACAATTCATGTCATTTTAAGTATCCTAATACATTGTATTATAATGATTTAGAACTTCTTTTTATGATCACTGGATCCATAAAACCAATGATAAAATTGTATCTAAATGGTGCAGTCCTCATCTAGGTACTTGAGTACAAATGAAATGGGTCGATCAGAGTTGTAAGATAAAATGAACCAATTAATCCAAACACAATCAAATCGATACAATACGAATCACTGGCTCTGAACAGCAAACTTTTTAAAATTCGTACATACATTTCTATAATCAATCATTCATTACATGTCGAGGTTTTAGTTCCAACGTATTTAGAACCGTAATTAGGACCTGGCCACATTGGAATTTTTCTGAGCTTTTCCCTCAAACAAAATGTGATCTCCATTTCGCCTTTTGGGAGTTCCCATAAGAAATACATTGTAAAAATGCTATAAGTCAGGGAAAATCCCGAAAAAAAGCTTCTTACGTGGCCAGACCCTTTTTATATTTTTCCGAAATGCTCAGGCATCTTAGCAACACACTTGTCTGTCATAAATCCACTACATATTTTGTATGATCAACCCAATTTTCGGAACAAGGGCGGATGTACCGAGGTCAAAATCAGCTTTGGCACTTGTCACCAACAGCTTATCAGAAATAAACTTATAGAATGGACGTCATAAAAACATCCGTTAATTGCTGGTATCAGAACGAATTCAGTGCGGCCTTGAGCCAGATTCGGGGACAACACATAAATAAACTATATATTTTTTTCCTTTTTCTCTTGATAACTATATAATTCCAGTTTCGTCACATAATTTTGAGTGTTGTTTTTGCTATATAATTGAATAAATGAAGCAATATTTTTAATGGATCGCATTTCACATCCAAACAGCTTTAAATATTTAGACTTATAAATGCAAATTGGATTACGACCGTTCCATTCCTAAGAGATAGCCATCACGTTAATCAAACTAGAGCTAATTTTATTTATTTTTTGTTCTGATTAAACATATTTGCAACAAAAAGTTGATGAAGTGGTCCGTCAAATGAATTGCACAGCGCTAATGAAAACTTATTCGAAACTGTTAAAGCTACATAACTATAAAACATCAAGCGTGCAATACGCTCTGTACATCTCATAGCATGTAAATTAGACAAAACAGTATAAAATATGAGTGAAATAAATGATAATTTTAGTTGGAGTTTCAAGTATATTTTAATTCATTCAATTTTTCATGTCAATTTAACAATGCACATTGTAACTTTAATTGCCAGTTAACCGTTTAAACTACTTTTGTTTAGTATGTAACAGTGGGACTTTATTGAGGTTGATGCAAAAAACTCTTTGTTAGTCAACAAAGTTAGTTTAGGTAATCGTGATTAATTTCCATAGGAAAAATAACAATTGGTTGAGTGTAACAATGCGAACTATTATTGATATAAATCAATATCATAAGCAATCTTTGCATAATCGTCATGTTCTCCCAATATTTTATTTTTCATGAGTGGACATTGTGAGCATAATTTTAAAAGCCATGACGAAGCACTTTCATAGTCTTCATTTTATAATTCAAGTTCATAAACATAATACGTTAAAGCTCTGACATAGCTGTTAGCTAACATACGCCTCATGTGAGGCTATGGTGAGATTTTGTGAACTAGTGGTGAGCCTCATAATGTGAGTCCAACACAATGAGATGAATGTGAGTCGAACGCATTTTCATGTTAGATTCAGTGTTTGCTAGGGTGCAGTGGAATTAAACTTATTCCATTGTATCCATTATAGGATACCATTCAACAGATATATTGGCACGCATATGAGGCAACTAAATTGCATTTGGGTTATGATACGGTTGAATTATTAACTATACTTATTTTGTTCTTTAAAAAGAAGAATCAAACTACATGAGCGAGAAAATTAAAAGTTTTGTGTTTGAATGGTTTCTTATCATCTTTCAAGAAGACTATAAAGAATCGTTTTTGAGCAATATTAGAATATTGTGATTGGAATTCTATATCAACTCCGCCATTGTTCACAGTAAAATACAAATCCCATATAAGAGATAAGAAAAAAACAACGCAATCATACGTTACTTATGTATCGCGATTTTCACATCGATTGCTTATGATACAGCAGCGTTTGACGTCATCATTTTAAGAAGCGGATCTTCTTTGTGAACTCGTTTGTCAAAACGGGACGAAGAGGAAGGCCTATGAGAGCCTAGTTGAAGCTAAAGGAGCAAACCATAAGTGATAAAAGTGAAGCCATATTTATGCATATGTCAGAAAATTGACCATAATGTGAGATGTATATCATCTATAAGGTGAACATGAGTAAGATGAAAATCAGCTATACATAAGTTCTTCAATAAACTGTAAACGCATGTACCGTAAACACAATCATTTAAATCATAAGCGTTAAGTGTATAAGCGGTAAACCATACGTAAAAGCATACACACTACCTTTAAACTAGGTATAAATAAACGATGAAAACCGCGCGCCTTTGTATTTGATTCGATCATTGATTTACTGATGTGACCCTTTTGAATAGGCCTGAGAAAAAACTTGCTCAAGCCATGTGTCATGTGAACGATAACTCACGAATCCCTCTCTGCATTTGATAGAACAATAACACAGCACTGCAGATAACAGCAAAAATCAAATAGAGGAAGGGCAAACATTGGGTCCAAAATGAACCACACAGAAATGTAACCCAAATGGAACTGTCTTCAAATTGTAATGAATGTTCCATCAATTTGGCGAGACAATAGTAATTAATATTTTTTAAAGAACTAAAATAGATTATGATTGTGTAATATTATTGTTAGGAAAAGTATCACCAAATTCATTTTTGTTTTATATTTCATACTATTTTTCAAACTAATCAAACCTTATTAATCTATGATTTATATATTTTCTGTTAAACCACTGTTAACAGTTCTAAACAAACATGTAGGCTTAATAATGGCCCAAAATGTTTATAAACAAGTTATAAAACTGATAATACAGTATAGTACGTTGGGCAACAACCATATAGTCATGTAGCTTTGGCTTAAAAACTTAAATGCCGTTCATTATCGGCAGGAAGCAGAACTGTAATCCGTTACCCTTGCTATTTATAGAAGTAAATTCGAGCTAAGAACCACAATGCTGACATTTGAGGTACAAGGGTGCAAGCATTTAGATCATTCCCTCATCGCCAATCGATGCAACCAAGCAAAGACGACATTTGAAAGTAAAATATATCGCGTTTTGACTACTATACCATGTACTGTATCTATTATCTAAATCAAATTGAATATTTATGCAAAACAAAATAGTTTTGCTGATTTGTGTCATTGAGTTTATATGACGGTTTTTGGTGACGTACATTTGCTAACAGTCTTACTGAGGTATGCGTTGACCATTCCTGTTAATGGATTAAGGAAACAACAGCTCATCAATTATTCGAATTTGAGTAATTTAGCTTTACAAGCTGTTTTACAACTCTTGCAATTTCATTTTTGTTATTGCATAGGTAATTGACACTTTTCATTGAGTTGATAAAAGTGAGCTGAGACATGAACTTGTTAGACACGTGACAGGAAAAAGAATCCGCGTCTGGCTACAAAAGCTATATATGATCCAGAATGTGGTGTAATCGTGCGTCTTGATAATAAATTAGTGTTAATAATGTCTTGGTCTCACTACCGGAAACGTGAATGAGTTCCAATTATACCGTTTTCAAAAAGAAGCTGCTTCTAAATAATTCTAAAAACGTCTAAACATGTTTTCATATTCAACAAATATCTTTTTGACGACTCATATTTTTAAACTTACTAATAGCCAACTAAAATCGTATAATTTGCAAAACACAATCTAATTTGTATTTTTCAATCACTCATTGTGTTATTGTGAGACAATCTGTAAAATAGGGTGTGGACTCCAATTGAAGCTTAACCAGCCATATATAAAGCTGAAAGATAATATATCTTGACCCCTATCATCGCATCTCTTTGAACCCATCTGGAAATAGTCAGCACATATATTTTAAAAATATATTTAGAGGAAATCTGTAAATTGTAGTCACGATAGTGCAATTTAATGCTTAATTATTTCAGATGACACTTTTGAGCAAACATAGCTTTTGTTTTCAAAACTCTTTTTAAGATAGTTTAACCGTATAATTTTGGTTTTGCTAAAAGATGGGACTCTTGAAAGCTGTCATCACATGCACTTGTTTTCTCGGCATACGTCTTTTGTGCAATAAATCAGGGAACACTCTCGGCAGTTGACAGATCCATTACGCATCCCTGCAGTTCTGATAACAACAGATATTGAGCAACACAACGCCCAAATAGGACCCTTATAAATGTGGGTCAATTGACAGTTTGATGAAGCAAAAATAAATGAAATCGACCGCAAATGAGGACAAATTGCACAGTGGCAATGACTTATTTGTAGTATTACTTATTAATAGTTTTTTGGTGATAGCAAAGTAGGAATTTTCAATTTTATGTATAATTGTTTTGAATGTAATCCAGCCATATCGTGGTCCGAAACAATTTTTTCCCTTGGCTCTTTTTAGGTCTAAAATGTATGCATGTATATACGAAAGCGCGATTACTCACTGTGTATCAATAATATCGCTTAGTTTATGCAAAGATAGCTTGCCTGCCAACATATCATAAAAGAAATAGAAAAGGGTACACAAAAGCTTTTATATTCCGACATTACAAAACGCCAAATTGATGCAACACAATGTTACTCATATATAAATGGATACGTACATTCAAAACATACATTACCGAAATCGAGTTTATTTGTTTATATTTTTGCTGTAGGGTTAGCAAAATTGTCACGTCAAAAGATATATAGAGTTTCCCTTATTAATTAACGAAGCAGCTACGCACTAGTTTAACCTAGAAAAGGAGATCACGAATGTGATAAACGGCTTTATCCCGTGCAAAAGGCGTATGAAATTCTGAGCCCTACCACATATAAAACCGTTACTCAAACCTGTAAATTGAGAATTAAATTCGTTGATGGACTATAACATGCAATTACCTATGTGTGCGTTGCTTTTGCTAGAAAACATGCAATTTACCGCAAAATAACTGTCTCATCCTATGATTTTTATAGAAGTGAATATCAGTTAAGACCTGAAAAATGTCCTAGATTCCTTATAGGAAACTTACTAAGTACATTGAAATAACGTTCATACTAAATCGCGAAAGAGCTTTTGCTTAATTTTAAAGGACTCGTGAGCATCATGTAGCAAAATGTGATTATACATGTGTGTTGAAAGCATCGATTCAGCACCTTTCTTTAGATATTGAATAATTTTGAATAATATGTAAATTATTATAAATAAACAATCATGCTCATACTTAAACACATGTATATTTCAGACTGTATAGTAGAGGGTCATTCGTTATTGAATAAAAGAGGGTGAATCAAGGGTCCGTGATTATCAATAAATTATCAAGACATGACGTGGAAAATCCTTCATATGAGAAGATCTACTTCGTTCGCGCGTAAATTTACGGAGTGGTAATTTTCCGCGAACAAACCCTTTTTCTGTTTTATTGTTAATTACATTTTTACAGGAAAACCTTATACCTAAATACACTTATTTTTATATCAATGACAAAATGCAGATGATCAGAGATTTATTAGAGATTATCATTACAACAAATAAAACATACATGTTCGGAAAACAGCAGGTTTTAATAGTTTTAATAGACGCATAAAAAAACATTTTGTTAGTCAACACCATTAGTTCAGGTAATATCTAGAGGGAATATAACAATAGGATAAATGAAACAATTGCAACCGTTGTTGGTCGAATTCTATATAATACACAATATATGCATAAACACCATGTGCGCCCTATACTTCGATTAAGAATTATATTTGAACACCCGTAAAAATGAAAACTGTTGCTTTCCAGCATGTTTTGCAATTTAAAAGGTGCATATCTCAATCATATTTGAATCTATATTTGTCCTGTGATAAAGCTTTTAAGACATCTGATTGATTTATATGCGACACAGGAAATTGTTAACAATACTTATTATATCATTGCAAAGTTGAATGAAATTTATTTCTGCAGCAGATGGATATCAGATGTTCATGAAGGTTACACGTAAAGAAAGTCACGTATTCTAGATATCTCATAAATTAAAGAATTGACTTGCGATATTATATATACTTCGCGCATTAGAATTGCATTTTGTCCTTACAAGCTTGCAGCTGATATTAATTATCTTGATAGCTTATGTTAAAAACCTAGCCTTTCATATTCGATTAATTTTAAATCGAATTCGATGATATTCCCTTCAATTTTCTTATTCCAATATTTTAATATATCGAGATTGGCACTGGTTTATATTGGCACCACATCATTTGACGTCATGGAAAAAATAAATGGAGCTTGTTTGTGAAATAGAATGTCAAACAGGACTTAGCTGTATTTGAAGGCGTAATTTAGCTAAAACGAACAACGCATTTGTGTATCGGATGACGCATTTTCTATTGTGTGACAAAATAAAACTGAAAGGGCGCAAAACAATATTTTGAAATCAAATATGATATTCATTAAAATCTAAACATAATATATGCATACTGTTTAGTATAAGTGACCGAGATTGATTTAAATATTGGTGGGATGTTGAATACAAATTCAAATAAGATTTTTAAAAATATTTTGAATATAGCTAGGATGTTGAATCCTAATTCACGAAAATAACATCTCAAATGCGACTTCAAAAACACTTATAATATCACGATGATATACACGTTTATCTTGATTGATCAAAATAGGTAACATATCGTTTGACTTCGTCCATGAATAAGGGCACCTAATGTCCTCTTATGTTTTACACGCTAACCGCAAATCAATAAATACATAAACCAAAAACCAATTCAACCATTTAAAAGATTAACGCTTAATGTATACACAATAATCGGCCAACGTATAAACCATAAACGCTGATGAGTCTAAGAGATTAGGACGGTGCACCACTGTATTTGGTTTAATCGAAAACGTTAAACACAAAACCATATGCGATAAACGCATAACAATTATAGCATCCCTTTAATTGTTAAATTCGTCATCTATACGCAATTGAAGGTAAACGCATACAACCATAAACGCTAAGCACCAAACGCTAAAGAAAATGAGAAGTTATAACCGCACGCTACTGTATAATATGATTAAATCAACTACTTCACCAGCGGGAACCTCGTGAGTTTGCGTGACAAATACTTGCTCACGTCATGGTGTCTTGTATGCGATAAACCAAGAAACCCTCTCTGCCATGACATATCTCTGCAGATTATGGTACAATTCAAATAGCAGATGACAAATATAGGGCCAAAATATGACACACCGAAATGTAACCCAATCGCCAATTTGATGCAGCACAAAAGAAATCCAACTGTCCTTAAAATGTGATGCATTGTGTAGAATATGATGAATGTTCAATCAATTAATCGTAATCAAACAATTTACTTAAGAACTAACAGGAATATGATTGCAGTGTTTAAATGCTCTTGAAATATTGTTACCAATTCCACATAAATATGGTGTTTCACAATACTGTGATAATAATAAAAGTCGCAGACACATTTGCGATTTTTTAACTTTTTTCTGTAAATATAGAATATACACCAAGAAAAGTAATGCGATCGAGATTAGGACATTTCAAGGAAATACAAAATGGTATCGAGTTAAGACGTCTCGTTTATGTTTTTATTACGTAATCACAACGTCATTACCTATTCCCAATTCAACTTATAATCTTACAATATAAGAGATAACATGGACAGGATTTATATGTCAGTGATATGTGGAATTTGTGTTATACCGGTATCGAATTCTAAAACTAGAGACGATACATTTTGCAAGTAGTTTATAGATGAAAAGTTAGCTAATGAATAGAAAAAAAACATTGTCACATGCCTTGCTGCACCTAGTTATATTTATTTTTATGTGATGTTACATATTTATGTTCTAAGATTTTTTTTGTAAATGACCCATTCCGTTGATTGAGTGAGCCCAAGCATGGGACTGTTAGGTGTGTGACAGGAAATAAAATCTGCGCCTGGATTTAAAAGATATCATTGGAATGAATGCGGTCTAATCATGCATCTGGATAATAAATTGGCTTAATAATGCCTTGGTGCCATTATTTGAGAACGCGTTTCAAATTAGTTTGGCTTAAAAGTTTTTTTTTTACAAAATGATACTGCTTCTAATTTGTTAGTATTTTCCTATCGTATATTGAGTGTTTGTGTGCTTATCTGTCAAAACAGCATGTATACTCCGATTGAAACTAAACCTGCCGTTTATCAATAAAAGTGATTATATTATGACCCTTACCTTCTCATATCTTTCAAACCATCTGGAAGTCAACACTATACTATACAATATGAAAGTATTATTTTATTAAATAGTAGGAGATCAGTATGTTTAGTTTTATATTTATTCAAATAATAGGACAAGTAATATTCCCTGTTGTCTGAAATGTTGGTCCGATACAATGCTTTATAGATGTGTCATCGTAGTTCCGTTATTACAGGAACTGGTTCTAACGATTTTCTTTTGTGTGATAAGTGACCAAACCCTCTCTGCGATTGACAGATCCATTACGCATCCCTGTAGCTCTGATAACAACAGAAATCAAATAGTAGAAACCCTAAATAGGGCTCTTTTAGATTCGGGTCAATTGACAATTTGATGAAGCACAAAAGAAACAGGACTGACAGCAAATCAGGGTATATTGCACATTATCGAGCTTTTATCTGAAGGTGTACTAATTGAACATGCCCTAATGTGTTAAGCAAAGAGAGATAGCGGCTCTATATTTGATAAATAATTACATTAACTATAATCAATTTGTATCCGTGAAGAGCATGTGTCTAGATATAACGTTCATGAGTGTTTATGTGTCGTCAGAGTTAACAAAATTGCCACGCCAAACGATATATTGAGTTTCATTGTTAATAAAGAGAACGACTACGCACTAACTTTACCCAGAAATGGAAATCACGAGTGTGATAAACGGTTATATCACATGCTTGAGATTGATATTACTTGAACAAGTTTATGAAACCGTTACTTAAACCAGTAAATTGAGAACTAATTTGGCCCATGGTTCACAGCATATAACAGTATGTATGTGACCGAGTTTTTTTGCTTGAAAAAAAAGCAAGCAATTTACTGTTCGTTATTAGCAGGAAGAACTGCTGTTACCGATGCTATTCATAGAAACTAATCCTAGTTTAGACATGTAATGCCCCAAATCCTTGATAGAGTATAAACTTAGAACATCTGAGCAACGTTTGTTTTAAGTCGCAGTAACAATTTAAAGAATAACCAATGTATTATGCATCTTATGAAGGGTGTGAAACATTTAAAAAATCGACTACGTAAAACTGAATATATATGTTGCAGTTTTGTAATTTTTCTATACAAAACAATTAGTTACCCGATATCAATGATAATTGTTTAATCCATTAAGCCAAACATGTTTCGCAATATTTGATATGTTGCATGACTTTCGAAACATTTAAAGAGGAATGTTACGTTGACATATGACGTTGTCACGACGTAACGACGTCATATCTTTATGTCATGCAATAGGAGCAACGCTTACAAGGAGGATGTAGAAGGCCAAATTTAAGGTTGACGTACACATGTGTCCTGAAATAACATTTTCATGACATTGCGTTTGACATATATTCAAATCTTTTACAGATATCTGGCGATATTACTACTAGCAATACATCAAATTCGCCAGAGAATCCATTTTTAAGTTGAGCTATAAAATGATTGCATCATCCACATACCTCGTTAATTATCTAACATGCAATTATCATATTATTTTCATACTTAATTATGTATACCTCACATGTGTTCACAGGGCGTCCTTCGTTATTGAATATAAGAAGCTAAAATAACTCATCAAAGGTACTCAAATGACTCAATCTGATTTTGCACGCCTTGCTGCATTGGAATTATCTTCTTGAAATTGCAGCGATTTTATTTTTATAGAACTGGCCAGGATTCTTTTTATATGAAATTGCCTATTGTGTCGCAGATAGAATTAACTGATACATGCGATTGCAAGGTACGTGACAGGAAACATAATAAGTGGGTTGGTGGATAACAAATATATAAAACTAAACCAACCTAAATCACGCATCTTGATAATATAGTTAAAAACAAAATATGTGCCGCCGCAACCTGCAAAAACGTTGTCACAAGGTCAAAAAAATGTGATTTTCGGGATTGAGAAACCGAAAAAATCGAAAATCAAGATTCAAGAAAATCGGGATCAATATTTCATTGATGTATATTAATTTTTTGCACGCGAGTTATTTTTTTTTTCGAAAACAGATCCTTGGGATGGCCTCCATGGAAAGAGCGCACATTACTTGTTTATCTTAATGTTTCTTTATAACACCTTTGAAATTGCAACACGTGGCTGCTAATAATGAAGTTAATAGACTGCAAACAATTTTTAGCAATTTTAACTTGTTTTATTTGCCCAGATGTTTGTCTTCCATTGTCGATTGTTTTGAAAGAATGAGCAGAGCAAAGCATGAGATTGTTAGGTACGTAACAAACACAATAAGTGGTTTGATAGAAAATAATGAACAATTTTAAATTATGTCGTGACAAAATCCTGCTTTCAGTAGTAGGTGTATTAAAAATATATGTCGCGATGCCACAACTGGCCAAACAAAAAGTATTATAAACAGAAAAAATATTCAGACCGAAAAAGGTACGTTGGCATGAGAAACATATGTTTAAATGAAGGGGTAACACAAGTTTGCAATTTTATGGCAAGATACGCGATCACTTTAATAAATATGCTAAATAAGTGGCTTTTAATAGGCAAGCTGATATTCTTGTTTTTCATTTTTATATAATTAATGAAAGAGCAGTTTGACCCATACACACTCACCATTTTAGCATGTAGCAGTGGAATCTAATGGCTGTTAATGCATACGAGTCCTTTGTTTGTCAACAACATTAGTTTAAATGAATTTCCATTTAGCATAATAACAATTGGTTGAATACAACAATCGTAACCATTGTTCATCAATTTCTATATCATAAGCAATATTTGCAATATAAAAGCTAGTCATGTGCTCCCAAAATTGTATTACCATTGATGGACATTGGTAAGCATATAAGCAGAATAATATTACAGTATATGCATTGCTAAACAGTTTGTGTTTATTTCTTTATATGTTATTAAGTTTTTTATAATATTCTTCACACTCTCTCATATTTTCTTTTTGATCACATTGTTATGACTTTTATTTTAGATGGAGGAGACAATATATACCTGATTGATATATATGCAAAGCAGGAAGGAAACTGTTAAATACGCTATTACATAAATCAAAACTTGAATACTACATCTGCAGCAGATGTATAGTAGATGTTCACGAAGTCACACATAGAGAAATCTATGTCTGTTTCTACAACCAAAGCCATAACACAATATACTTTGGAGAATGAACGACTTGAACCATAAAATCAATCACCTTTGAACCAATTATCTGAAATGTGTTTTATTTAATAGAATACTTTGGTGAAAGCAAAGGGAGATAATTTATGAATCCTTTTTATATGATTCATATATAATTTATAAATCCTTTAGATATAATTAATATATATCCGCGATGGCATGTGTTTGGATACAAACCCCGAACCCCAATACCTGAGCTCGTTTAGATATACAATGTATTTATGCATGTTTTACTTGTTGCAATATCTTACTATTTATTAACAAAATCGTGTTGTTTGTGTTTATACATATAGCGCACAGGTAGTTGCATATCATACCTCAGGAATGACAAAGAGTGCACATAGATACCATTTTATTCCAACATTGTCATTTACAAAACGCCAATTTAATGCCAAAACAAGGTCATGCGTAAATAGATATAAATTTTGAAAAATAAAATTAGTTTACGATATCAAAGTCGTGTTTATTTTTGTGAATATTTTTCGCTGCCAAGTTTACAAAGTTATCATGCCAACAGATATATCTCATTTCATAGTGAATAAAGGGTGCAACGACGCACTAAATTAACCAAGATATGGAAATCACGGATATGATAAACGGTTTTATCACGTGACAGAGACAGATAGTACTCCGAGCACCACAAACAAGTATATGAAACCGTTACTCAAGCCAGTATATTGATACCTAATTTAGTTCATGGAAGACATATGTGTATGACGGAGAGTTTTGTGCTCTAAAAACAATCAATTTACCGCTTGCCATTAGCCTGAAAAAACTTATGTAACCGATGCTATTCATAGAAATAAATCCAGTTAAAACCTGTAATACCACCAGCCCTCGAAGGAAAACAGATAAGATACCTCAATTTGACATTTATAATAATTTACAAAATCATTTTACTTACATTTGAAGGACTCATAATCATCAATGCTAAGGGAAGTGTCTATGACACTTTGATAACATTGATTATTCATAATATATATATAAATATCACAACGTTTATAATCATATTTCCAGCTAAGTTTAATAGTATAACGTGAAGAGTTTTTCTCATATAAATTAAAGGTAGCACATCACACGAATCTCATTGATGGTTTAAACATTACCAGTTATGCGTTGATATTTACCATATATATGTTTAATAATATAATGTATTTTCATAAATATCCGAGGAAACTCATTGATGATCAATACTATTAATGGTTGACTATAAAATTGAATATTTCAAAATGTTGTCGTGTCCATCCCAGATAAGTTGGCATGACATTAACTTTACTTTGTAACACTATTTTTCTCTTAGGGAAATGCCGATGACCTAGTTACAAATCTTGCTTACAAATCGCGCAATATTATTCCTATTATTACATCTAATTCACCAGAAAATATCTTCCTTTTTTATATGTAAATTAAATTCATTTTACATATATCTCGTTTGACATTATATAACATGTTATTTTTCAATCATGCTCACACTAGTACACGTATACTTCAGACTTTATCGAAGAGCGTCCTTCGTTATTGAATAAAAGAAGCTAAAATTACTCATCAAGGGTCCTCACATGACTAATTCGGCTTTTGCACGCCTTGTTAAATAGATTTATTGGATCCGTCTTCTTGCAATTGTAGAAATTTTATCTTTAATAGAATTACCAAGTCTTTTTTTCTAAAATTGCCTATTGTGTTGATAGAATGAGCTGGGACATGAGATTGTGAGGCACGTGATAGGAAATATAATAAGTGGGTTGGTGGATAAAAAATAGAATAAAAAGCTAGATCTTGTGCAAATCACGCATCAAGATAAAGATTTATATTTGACAAAAAAATGTGTCACCACAACCTGCAAATAACATTGTAACAAGGTCTGTATGCATAAATGTTATATTATCACGCGAAAAAACGGGATTAATCCTTCTGTTTTGTATATTGATATTCTTTGCGCGCGAGTGATTTTTCCTTTGCTGTGAACAGATCCTAAGGGGGGGGGGGCAGTTGTTAACGTATGTTTGAGTAAAAGGGTTTTTTTTCTCGTCAATCTTAGATGCCGAGTTGTCCGTGAAGATACACCCGTGGAGAGGGTGCATGGTCCAAATCGCAAACATTTGTTTAGTTTCCCTCCGATCAAATGATACATTATATTTACAAAACTGTGCACAAATCAACTCATCAGCTAGCATCCACAAAATCATAACAAATTAATGACAACATTGATCCTCGTCGCATTCTACGAACAATAATTAAAATATAAAGCAACATAACAATAATATACTTTATATTTCATGAAATATGATTTGTGCACCACATCAAAAACAATAAAAATCAGCAAACACTTAAAAATTTATTCATGAAACAGTAAAATTTAATACACATCATATTCTAATTCATATAAATTGTATATTGAATCAGATACAAAATGATATTTCTGCTACTTTTTCTGGATATAACAGCAGATTATTATGTATTAAGCCCTTTTGTGACAGCAATATTATCTAAGGTATTCATATATAGGGATATATAACAATCAGTTGAATGGTTGAATGTAACATATATCAAAATTCATCGATTTATGATTTTGGAATATTGACAATACGGAGCATGCGAATGTCGTTGAACTACGAATTTATATCATTTTGCTAAGAAAATATCTAAATAACCATTTGTTCCTCTGCAAATGATAGATAACAAATGCTCTCTAAGGTCAAACCTAGAGCAGATTACGTAAGTGTATCTTTTTAATGAAAAAAAATTAGATACTTTTTGCTTTTTGTAATGAAACCATTGTTTGCATAATCAAAATATGTTAAAGTGGATGCATAAAGGCTGCTAATGGCTAATTATGTTCTTATCTTAGAATCTGTTCAATCGCATTGTTTTCCCATGTAGAGATTTAATGCTAGAATCCCATACATATATTGCCTGAATTGTTCATTGAAAAGGGGCCTAAGAATCCCTGAATGAGATAATTAAAGGTTCGAATTTGCGGTTTTGATCACGTAAAAACTAACAATGTAAAAACTTTTAGCATGGACATATGTCATGGGATGCTCTTCTCAAAGTACAGTGAGTAGGTGTAGATGGGCTCACTGGCAATATTATAGCATATGTTGCATGGTCGGGTTGTTTACTATAGTAAAGAACAGCAGTGTCAATTCTTAAACCACGCTTGTTTACGGTCTGCAGTGGGTTTTTCGAGATGCAGGGCAATTTCGAGTCTAGAAAAAATTCTAGTTTTTCAAGTTTCAACCTATTGAAAAACACAAAATCACTTGTTTTTTCATATGAACAATATACACGGGATACCTGCAAGTCAATTCTGTTTGTTGCTAGAACAATGAAAACTCTCTGTCAAAATCTTCATAAAATATTAACAGACGTGCTTGGGTATCTAATACATCTAGTACATTAACCTTAACACTATTCGCAATCACATGGTTTTCTTGGTAAAACAATTGAAATGTCTACTTTACAAATGGGATATTGGCATTGATTAGCAATTTACATCGTATGAATTCAAATATAAAATAACCGATAATATTGTTTTATGAGGTTTAGCGGTAAAACTCTAGAAATTTAACATTCACAAAATGTTGGTTATAAACTCCCTCCTTTTTTGCAATTTTGTTGCAAAAAAGGAGGGATTTTATGATTTTGTACGTGACAAGCCAATATTATATGTTGACAATGTTTTCACCAGTATACATTTAAACATTGGTTTGTATTGTTCTCTAATTTGTAATCAAACGAGTCAAAATCAAACTAGCCATACGACATATAAGATACCTAACACTTTTTCGCCGATATAAAAGTGCTTGAAATTTTTAGTTATCTTATACGTGTATGTGAGTCCAACCGCACATACAAATATATCGCAGTGAATATCCCCAATGCATTGGGGATATTACGTTAAAACCATGCCATTACCTATACATTCTATTAGGATATCACATATATTTGATACCATATTGATAATGTTTTAGATATATTCATTACTATATTATTGTTTTAATTAAAGACGAAGCTTGACGAGAGTTTATATGAGAGGTTTATGTTGTACCAATATCCAATTCTAAAACTAGAAAAACATTTTCTTTAATGGATTGAGAATGATTAAATGATAGTTCATGAAAAGAAAAACTCTAATTCAATCCATTATTGCATGCCTTATTGCATATATTTATTAGCACCTTTTATGTACATTGGTAACAATTAATTTCATTTTATTTAGAAATCTCATTTGTTTAAATTGCTCATTGGGCTGATAAAGTGAGCTCAGATATGAGATTGACACGTGATATGAAACATAATCCGAACCCCTGTTGAAATATATGTTATGCTTTAGAATGCAATGCAGTCGTGTGGATAGATGATAAATATGTGCTAATAATGCCTTGGCGCAACAATTGGAACTTTTAAAAATATTATATCGTTATTAAAAAGAGGCTGTCACTAAATAATTTTGAAAACAAAATTGTAGCAACATTTTCATTTTTTACGGCGCATATTTTCCTACCAAGATACGATTTTCCAATGGTGTTGTTGTACTTGACATTTAAAAAGTAGTGCTTTCTAATCTCATAGTACGTAGTTATTCACAATTACGTAATTATACGAAAACAAACACTGTCTTTGTGATAACTAAGATTTGGTTCCGATATATGAGGTCACCGATGCTAGTTCTCATTGGAACCGTTTGTTATCCTTACCATTTTCTTTTGTTTGATTAATCAAGTTACCCTCTCTACAATTGAAAGAGCCATTACGAATCCCTGCAGCTCTGATAACAACATGAATCAACTGACAGAACACCTAAATAGGGCACTTCAAAATGGGTCAATGGACAATTAGATGAAGCACAACATAAATGCAATTAACCGAAACCAAGGACATATTGCA
This sequence comes from Hydroides elegans, assembly GCA_001703475.1. Taxonomy (NCBI): domain Eukaryota; kingdom Metazoa; phylum Annelida; class Polychaeta; order Sabellida; family Serpulidae; genus Hydroides; species Hydroides elegans. The sequence continues at coordinate 29,967 of LQRL01148495.1, read as the reverse complement.
TATTATCGAACTATTATCTGAAAGGAGAACTAAATGATAGAAAACCTTTTGTGAGAGCAAAGAGAGATATCAGCTCTCACAACTTATAATGGTTACATAAGATATGATCCATTTGTATCTGTGAATGATAAATTGTAAAATCAAAATTGACTTTTTACTCAAAAAGCTTGGCGTTTATTTTTTCTCAATTACGCTGTGATCGAAAAATATCAAAATGTTGCAAATACATGTAATTGGGACACTATGAGTAGAATAATATAAGTTGTTGAAAAGATCGTCAATATAGTTATGAGTCTCATTGTTGTTCATGTTCTAATATGGAATACAATTTCACACATATATAAATGGGTCAAAATATAATTTGCACGATTATTTCGATAAAATCGGGTGTATATTTTTCTCAGCCAAGGCACAAATCATACACAATTATCGCGCCAACATATATATCGAGTTAATCTTATTGATAAACGAGGCGACAACGCACTAGCTTAACCCACCCATGGAAATCACGGATGTGATACGCGGTTTTAGCACGTAGAAGGAAAGTATTCGAGCCCCTCAAACAAGACTATATGAAACCGTTACCCAACCCAGTAAATTGAGAACTAATTTTGCCCTTTGTGCACAATATATGAGTCCGTGCATTAGATATACTAATTGGTTTTATAGTAGTGTTTTGCAAAACGCAACTGCGATTATTACCTGTGTACATGGAACCCTCCATATATATCTATATGTGAGGACCGATATTTGTGCTGAACTAATAGCTTCTTAAAGATGCGCTACCATGCCACGCAAGTCGTCAAAATATCGCAATGTTTATGACGTTTAAACCTACGTATTTAACTTTGCCTGATATCATAAAACAAAATGTCTTTGATTAAATCTTATTTAGACAAATGTTTTGCAACCAGAGCGGAAACTTTTTGGTGAACTAATAAGCATTTTTTATAATATGTTGCGGACACAAAACACTGCCACGACGTTGCTTTATGTTATACGACATCAGTTTTCTCTTAGGGTTAGTGTTTGACCTACTTAAAATTTATGCAAAAACTCCAGCGCTATATCGCTCATATAATCACGTTCAATTAACCAGATTTTTCAGATGTAAATGAATTAATTATCCAAAAATCTCGTTTATTATCTAAACTGTTATTATCTAATTATTCTCATACTACAGTACATGTAAGCCTTGTAGGGCGTCCTTCCTTAATGAATAAAAGAGTCTAAAATTACTCATCGAGGAGACCTAAATGACTCAATCCGCATTTGTACGCATAGATTATTTGAACCATCTTCTTGAAATTGTAGCAATTGTTTTAGAAATGCCCTGGGCATTTTTTGCAGAGATTGCCATGTGTATTGATAGAATGAGCAGAGACATGAGTCACATGATAGAACGTGATAAGGAAGATAATCAGTGGCTATGTGAATAAGAATATATATTAACCTCAATTAACTTCTTGGCAAAACCATGTTTCTTAGTAATACATTTTTAAATCAATGTATATATGTCGATACAACGTGCAAATAATTATGTTCTAACCGTAAAATAAACATTTTTTATGAAAAATGTTTTAGGTGTGATAGAAGCTGAAAAGACCAGCTGTTGTTTTATTTCAAATAAAGGAACAACTTCCTATTGCCTACTATTATCTACAACCTGTGTTAGTCTGTAACATTAGTTTGGGTATTCGTGAATTTCCATATGGAATTATAACAATTGATTGAATGTAACAATAGCACCCTTTGTTGATAAAACTCAATATCATAAGCATTTCATGCATAAATTTCATGTGTTCCCAAAAAGAGTGGCGCACGTATGATATTGTATATAATTTACAAGTTGCGATATTTTTTTAAATTTTATATCTCGGTCCATATAATATGGGTGACCGTGTTTGTGTGGCATGCATAAAAACTAGTTATATATCGTTCATTATAAACAGGAAGCAGAGCTGCAGCCCGTTGCCATTACAATTTATAGAAGCTTTTTCAAGCAAGAACCGACATTATAAACATTTTAAGCTGAAACCATCAAATATTAAGGATGTTCCAAATATTTTAAATGTGGGAAGATTGTTGTTTTATGTTCGTTGTTTATTTTCCAAATATGATATATTTGTGATTAAATGTATAATATAGATAAACCATTGGGGTCAATTGTTAAATGGTTATATGACGAGTAATACACTGTATAAGTATAGATTCTAATACTTAGATGTACCTATAACATTAGTACATTTTTAATGTAGTTATGTTACTGAATAAACTAGGTAATCAACAGTACAGATTTGTTGAAATCTATTTTACATGCTTTGTTGCTTAGGTTATTAGAGGGTTCCTTTTTGCAATCGTAGCAGTATCATTTTCATTTAATTGCATAGGTGTTTTAAATTGCTCATTGTGCTGATAGAATGAGCTTATACGTGAGATTGTTAGGTACGTGACAGGAAACATAGTCCCAGCCTAGGTAAAACAAATATATGATAACCTATAATGGTGTTTAATAGTGCGCCTAGATAAATTAGTGATGATTCTAGACTCTGCTATTCGAACAATCTCGCTCCCATCGAGTTGGTCTCAAATTATGCTGAACAGTCTCTCTTTATTTTTCTTTACCCAAGAACACCATACAACATATATTGTCAGGAGGTGGTTGCATTTGCATTTTAAAACGCAATATTATGAATGTCGTCTTATCTAATATTATGTATTTTAGCTAGATTCCCAAAAACAAGACGAAAACTCCTATTTGAGCTAAATCAGCCATATACTAAAGACATCGAAATAGCTGACCGTCTATCTAAACATATCTGACTAACAATCTAGAAGCAAGAGGCAACACTATATGCAAACTATTTGGTTAAATATTTGGAAATAATTTGGAATTGCTTTCATGATTATATATTTTATTGCTAGAAATCTATTCAAATGAGATTATTGAGTAATGACGTATCCCCTTATGTGTTGTTCTCATAGTTAAGCTTTGGTTATAAAAATTGTTCATTGATATCACTCTCGCGAGTGGGTGTGACAAGTTGTTTTCCTTAACCTATTAATTTTGTGTGATAAATGAAAAAACCTTTATGCAATTGACAGAACCATTACGCATCCCTGCGCCTCTGATAACATCAGAACTCAAGAGGCAGAAACCCCAAATAGGACACTCCAAAATATGGGTCAATTGACGATTTGATCGAGCATTAAAGAAATAGAACTGGCCTCAAATGAGGACATATTGCACATCCTTGAGCTATTAACTGAAAGCGTACTAATTGGTATAACCCTTTTGGTTTTAGCAAAGATATATATCTGCTCTTAATTAAATAAATTATTCCATTAACATTATTCAATTTGTACCAGTAATGTTTCTTTCTCGAGTGTGTATTTGTCGTTAGAGTTAACATAATCGCCACGCGAAGCGATATATCGAGTTCATTAGTAAATTAGAGGAGCAACTACGCACTAGCTTTACCCAGAAATGGCAAGTACGGTTGTGATTCATTTTTGCTTATTCATTTTGATTATGTTGATAAAGTGAGCTGAGACATGATACGTGACGTGAAATATAATCCGCCTTGGAGTTGAATGACCTGAATGTGGTCTAATTGTGCGACTGGGTATCAAATTGGTGTTAATAATGTCTTGGTATTATTATTGAAAGAAAAGCATGGCTCGTAGTGAGTTTTGTTTTAAACGGTTCCGGAGAGAACACTTTGGCTTAGAATCTTTGACAACATATTTCTGTACACATGAACAGCATACCAATACCATCTAATATATGTTTGTGAGCTAGTCTGCCAAAGCAGGATGTAAACTCCAATTGAAGATATAGCAGTCATACATCAATAAAAGCAAACTTCTTAATGCCCATCTTTACATCCCTTCCTAGCCAGCTCTTTCTAGAAATGAGTCAGCACAAAATGTTAACTATATTACATATACTAAGAATCAGCATATACGAAAATTAAAAAGAATTAACAATAATTTTACGTTACCAAAAATGTTTAATTAATAATTCATTTGTTTTGTCACGTAAGTGTTTATTTTTGTCCTGCCGAGTTAACTAGTCTCATGCCAAAGATATATCAAGTTTCATATTTAATAAAGGGAGCGACTACGCACTAGCTTAACCTAGAAATGGAAATCACTGATATGATAAACTGTTTTATCACGTGCTAGATATAGATAGCATTCGAAACCCAACAAAAATGTTCATGTAACCATGTCTAAAACCAGTAAATTGATTCCTAATTTTGGTCATGGTCCACATATGTTTGTGACGTTGTGAGTTCGTTTTTGTTTAAAAAAACAACAATTTACCGCTCGTAATTAGCAGGTAGAACTTATATCACCGATGCTATTCATAGAAACGAATTCTAGTTAAGACATGTGATACTTCAAATCCTTGATAGAAAATAAACTTGAGCAACGCTTGTTTTAAGTCGCAGTAAAAGTTTCAAAAATTAACTAGCATTAATGCAACTGATGAAGGGTGTGAAACATTTAAAATATACACAACGCAAAACTGAATTTAGGTGTTGCAGTTTTTGTAACTTTTCGATACAAAACAATTAGTTACCCGATATCAATGATAATTGTTTAATCCATTAAGCCAAACATGTTTCGCAATATCTGATATGTTGCATGAATTTTGAAATATTTAAAGAGGGATGTTACGTAGACATATGACGCTGTCACGACGTAACGACGTCATATATTTATGTCATACAATAAGAGCAACGCTTACAAAGAGGATATAGAAAGCCAAATTTAAGGTTGACATATATATGCGTCCTGAAAATAACTTTGTCATGACGTTGCGTTTGCCCTACTTTAAAATCTGTTAGGAATATCTGGCGATATTACATCTATCAATACATCTAATTCGCCAGAAAATCCGTTTAAGTTGAGATATAAATTAGATGCATAATCCACATGCCTCGTTCATTATCTAACATGTAATTATCTTATTACTTTCATACTAGAATATGTATACCTTATATGTTTTCACAGGGCGTCCTTCGTTATTGAATATAAGAAACTAAAATAACTCATCAAGGGTACCCAAATGACTCAATCCAATTTTGCACGCCTTGTTACATAGATTCATTGGAGCTATCTTCATGACATTGCAACATTTTTAAAAATAGAATTGTCCAGGCTTTTATTTTCTGAAATTGCCTATTTTGTCGCAGATAGAATGAACTGAGACATAAGATTTCAAGGTACGTGACAGGTAACATGATAAGTTGGTTGGTACATAAAAATAAAACAGCGTTGATCACGCATCTTGATAATATATTTATATTTGAAAAAATATGTGTCGCCGCAACCTGCAAAAACGTTGTCACAAGGTGCGTTAAGGTTTTCTTATTATAACCTTACATTGAATTACAGCGTGACAAAATCGTGTTCCAAGTGGAAGAGGGTGCTTTAAAAAGATATGTCGCCACAACTGGTTAAACATAAAACGTTGCAGCCAGGAGATACAAATTATGTTCGCATAAAAATAATTTACATAAATGAAAAGGAAGACATTTATGGTTTGCGCAACAATGTTCCATGCTAATATTCCTTGCATAAACGCAAAGGTCGCGATTAAAAGGCAAAATACGCGAGCACTTTATTAAATTTACTAAATAAGGGAACTTTTAACAGGCAAACTGATATTCATTATTTTATTATTTTTAATTTTAGTTTATGTAAATTATGAAATGGCAGTTTCCCACCCTCACTATCATTCACGATTTGACTTAAGAGGGAGTAATGAAGTGTAAAAGAGCTGATTAATAGATTCGATTTTCTCAATGCATACAGATAGTTCACTTACGAATGTAAAAATGTGCGGTGACATAAAACACAATCAAATATATCTGAATTTTAGCAAACATTCTTATTGTTATTTTTACTTGAAAGTGTGAAAGTGAAGGCAAAAAAACGATCAATTAAAAATTCAAATTATCACATGTAATCAAATAAAGTGCTTTTCAATGTATTCCTTATGGAAACAGATAGACTCGCTAGTTTTATGTTGATTTATATTGAAAGCCAAGAAGAAGTGTCTCTTTAAAACGCAAATGTTTGCTTGAAAGTGTAAGCAAAAAAGGTCGCATAAAATTTTAATTATCACATGTATTCAAATTAAATTCAATTAAACGTGAAAAGTATTGCATTATCTAAATGATAACATTTGAGTTTTGACTTCCAGGTTTAAAAGCTTTTCAATATATGGAAAACGTAAATCTATATTTATTAAAATAACATTAGTGATTTATATATCGAAAGCTAGATTTAACAGTGATTTAACAGTGATATAATTATTTGTAGATACTTGGCTGCATAAATATGTATGTAATATAAATTGATTTGATGTATGAGTATTGATGTTTAACAATTTGCATATTTTTTTACTATTACAAAGGGATATTTTGTTGATGTATATGTATTTGTAAAGTTGCTTTAGTGTCTATATTTAAAAATGTGTCGTTGGGTTCCATTCATATAAGTCTTAAAATGTAATATTCTTGTCCTAAATGTAGGAAAAAAATAATGAGAGGATATATTTGGACACAATCAACTTATTATGTCACGGCATTCGCAGCAGGATCAGACCGTTTGAAACTTTCCGGATGACGTTTAAACTTGTTGATTGGAGAAAAAGAAATGCGTAAAGAGGTTATAACATGAATTACCTTGGTACTAAATCATGTTGCTATGGGAAGAAACAGGACGATTGGTGTGCCTGGTTCATTAAGCCCTACTCAGACAGTCGATTCTGTAATAAATCGTTTTTACAACTATCATGCATGTAATGTTTTGATGCTATCAATTTTGTTTGTTGTGATTTGTTTTTTTGTTTCAAAATTGTAGTAGCATCATCAAATTGCAATTATCAGCAAATTGTAACTAAAAATATCATTACAAATGATGAATCATATTAAATCTAAAAATATATTAGGTTTTCGGTGTGAGCATTCATGAAGGGCACCACATGACACAATTTTCAAAAAGTTGTCAAATCACCTTAATAGAACAATACAATTTCTAACAACAACATAATTTTTGTTTTTAACAATTAAGATATTGCAAAAATATATTTCACTTTTCTAAGCCAGCTGCGCAGTTTCTCATTTCCGAGCCAGATTGGAATGAAAAAAAGAACAATATATATACTATTGATGTATATGCAAAGCGGGAAGGAAACTGTTACATACACTATTACATAAATCAATCCTTGAATAATTTTAAATCTGCAGCAGATGGATAGCAGATGTTCACGAAGGTCACACATAGAGAAATCACGTAGATCTAGAAGTATTCATATATTTGACCTTTTTTGAACATAACATGTATACATTTCAGAAACTACCATTGAAAGTTTAGAATTTATTTACTTATGAGACAACAAGAGCATATTCTCAGAACAATCCTCACAACAACTTTTGTATGTTGTTAAGTTTCATTTGAATTAAACCTCTTGTTTCATCATACATTTTTAGTTTTGAATAAAGAAAATTATCAAAATAAGTTAATAAAGAATTATTTTAAAGCACTAAGCCTTATAACGTACTGCCTGAATTATTATTATTATTACTATGTGTATTATTATTATTGTGTAAATGAATTTAATTCTTGTCTACCTTAGCTCACTTTATTTCACATGCTTGAATGGTTTACCTTGATGATTAAAATATCATCGCTGTGAGTTATTGTGTGTATTAGGGAAATCATCCGCCCATTAGCGTAATTATTTGAGTATAAACAAAGAAAACGTATCACGCTTTTTCTTTTGCCCTTTTAATACTATGAATAAATCTGAGATTAAGTTAATCGATCTAATCTTTTTTATAGAAATGTGCAATGCTAATAAATAAAATAATAAAATGTTCATTTTGAAGTTTATAAAGCCAAGTAGTGCTTTTACGCAATTGCGTCGCCTTACGTATAGGTATTTGGGTCCACATTATTTAAGTAACCGTGTTTTGTGGGTTAAAACAAGTCATATACCGTTCATTATTGGTAGGAAACAGAACCGCAACCCGTTACCGTTACTATTTATTGAAGTAACCCGAAGCAAAGCATTACTGACATTTTAGGCCCGATTGACACTCTTTGGACATACCAACAACGTTGATAGACGTTGACTCATAGACTTCACATGTAAATGCATCATGTTTGTAACAATATCCGCCGCTGTTATGTATAAAAGGTTTGAAAAAATACGACATAGATTTCATTGAATAGTTATCGAAAACAAAATATCTGCCAAAATTTAGCATTGAGTACATATCAAAGTTATTTCATATCCTTTTAGCACACTTTATTGCATAGATATAATCAATCATTCTTTTAGCAATCTTAGTGATTTCATAGCTTTTTAAATCGTTTATTATGAGTATTATACACAACCAATATTTCGATCACACATAGTTCTCAGCTTACAGAAGTATGCCGAGTATATTTTTTTCTCATACAAAAAAACTTTATAGCATCACGAAGGAATATATCATAAAGTCCACATATCAAGTAATTTCTCACGAAACGATAATTTCACTGGACAGCCGAAATAGGATGCAATGATAGTTGAAGACTCAGATTGAATCTAAAACAACCACATATTAATGTCTGCAAAACATATTGACGCCTATTTTGTATTAGAGTTGTGGGTAATGTGGTGAGGTCCATGCAGTCTGTATATCTGTATTTATTTTTTGTATCAACCATATATTTATTAAATTGATATGTGTTTCACATATTGGCCTTATATTAGGAAGGGAATATTTTTTTGATATGGTACAGAATTAGAAACAGTCCATTATTAATATTGATTTTGAGTACCAATTATTCTTGCCTGATGCAATATTTAAACACCGGAACTTAACATGGTGATTACCGGATATTTCTAATTCTTAAATAGACTCGTAAAACAAAAAAATCTCAGTTCCATATTAATTGGTTCCTGGCTACGCTGTGTTATATTTGAAACAATTTACGTGGCAAGGTGTTCCGATAAAAACTTGTTTATTCCATTTGTCCATTGTGTGATAAATCAAGAAACCCTTTCGGCTATTGACACACCCATTACACATCCCTGCAGCTCTGATAACAACAGAAGTCAAGTAGCAGAAAGCCCAAATAGGGTCCCTATAAATGTAGGTCAATTGACAATGCGATGAATCTCAAAGGAAATAAAACTGACCGCAAATGAGGACATATTGGACATTATGGGAGCGATTATCTAAAGAGTGTACTAATTGATAGAACACTTTTGGTGATAGCAAAGAAAGATATAAGCCCTTAATTGATTTATTTATCCATTTAATCCAATAAATTATATCTATGATCGATAGGCATAATGTACAGGCACAAGAATCGAAACGAGTAACCTTGCTAATAGCCTTTTGGGGCAACTTTATGCATACGCGCAGTACAAACATGCGATTGCTTAGAATGTTGATTTGTTATGTTATACCTTTCGTTAGCAAAGTTGTCACGCCAAAAGATGTATAGGGTTTCCTTTATTATTAAACGGAGCGACTACGCACTAGCTTAACCCAGATATGGAAACTACGGTTGTGATAAACGGTTTTATCACGTGTTACTGACAGACAGAGCCCCATAAACAAGTACATATGAAACCGCTACTCAAACCGGTGAATTAGGCGCTGATTTGGTTCATGGTCCACAATATATTTTACATGCGTGTGACCGCGTTTTTTTATTAGAAAACCAAGCATTTAGCACTCGTTATTAGCAGAAAGAACTACTATTACCAATGCTATTCATAGAAACAAATCCCAGTTAAGACCTGTAATGCCCCAAATCCTAAATAGAAAACGTACTTGGAACATTTACATACCGTTAGTTATTTGTCGACAAAATGAGGATCCGAAGCACCATTGCACCAATGCAGCATGTGTGGCTTGTAGGGCGTATTTTGTTATTGAATAAAAGAAGCTAAAATTGCTCACCAAGGGTCCCCGAATGACTCAATCCGCTTTTGCACGCCTTGTTGCATAGATTTGTTGGAACCATCTACCTGCAACTTTCGCAATTTCTTCTTTTCTTTGTCTTTTCAAAATAGTTCCAGGTTTTTTCGTGAAATTGTCTGTTGTTTTGACTGAGGCGTGAGTTTATTTGGCACGTGACAGGAAACATAATCAGCGAATTTGAGGAAAATATTAAATATCTTTAATGGCCTAAATTTACCTTGTGACAAAATCGTGTGTCAATAAAAAAAAACACATAATTTAAGCTATGTCGCCATAACCCACGGTGACATAACCCACTGGCAACACAAGAAGGTTTGTTACCAGAAAAATGGATGCACCGAACAAATAACGTTCGCGTCAAAAAAAAATATGCATAGGTTAATTAAATAAAAATTGTTGGTCGCGTTCACTACATACACGAAACGGATTACTGTTCATGCATATGTCCGAAGTTTCGGATATCCGAGGATCCAGATGTCCAAAGGACCGGATATCCGCAGGTCCGGATATCCGCAGGTCCGTATATCCGCAGGTCCGGATGGCCGAAGGACCCGATGTCTGAAGGTCCGGATGTTCGAAGGTCCGGATAGCCGAAGGTCCAGATGGCCGAAGGACCGGATATCCGAAGGTCCGGATGTTCGAAGGTCAGGATGACCGAAGGTCCGTATATTCGAAGGTCGGGATGGCCGAAGGTTGAGATGTCCGAAGGACCGGATATCCGATGGGCCGGATGTTCGAAGGTCCGGATGACCGAATGTCCGGATGGCCGAAGGTCCAGATGGCCGAAGGACCGGATATCCGAAGGTCCGGATGTTCGAAGGTCAGGATGACCGAAGGTCCGTATATTCGAAGGTCCGGATGGCCGAAGGTTGAGATGTCCGAAGGACCGGATATCCGATGGGCCGGATGTTCGAAGGTCCGGATGACCGAATGTCCGGATGGCCGAAGGTCCAGATGTCTGAAGGACCGGATGTCTGAAAGTTTAGATATCCGAAATTATATAGTGATCAAAAAATTGTTATTACTGATAATTAGAAATATGCTCCTGCTCCTCTGCCAGGCGCTCCCAAACGCAAATTAAATTAACGATACAAGTTAAATTAAGGATACAAGTATAGAAATTAAATTAACGATACAAGTATAGAAAAGTATTCAGTAACTAATTACCAGTATAAAATATGTACTTATAATGAGAATAATTTGGATATACTTAATACTCAAAACACACTCAAATAACACTCGAAGTGCATAATTCAGTAAAATCGTGTAGGAAATTGTGCATATATGGCGCTTTAAAATAATAATAGATAGGCTGATTTACTAATATAACAATTGTTCTAGGTAGCATGTGTATTTAACTGTTTTCTTCATCTTACAATATTGTAGTTTCATTAAATAAATGAGTCAACCTCGACCACACATGATTAGATTTGAAAGTAAAAACGGTTGAAGGAAGTACAATTTTGAAACGGCTGTTTCCACGTACACGGTCAAATCAGTTTTCGAGTCATAATCAGTGTTTGGGTCACACACTATGTTCAATAGAAAAAGCACGAAATCTAATTTTTTACACAAATAATGAACTCATTTACATACTTAAGTGTTATTTTTTTGTGTAAAAATATGTACATTAAATGCTATTTCTATGGTAAATAGTAAGTGACCCAAAAACTGGTTGCGGTAATTCAATAACTGATTAGCCCTTCTACTGTCTACCGGAGATTCAATATCAAACGGTTGACAAACAGTTTGATAACAAAGAAACACCATCAAATGATTATAGACTTTTATTCAATATGAGTTACGTCGGTGCATTTCTTATTTGAAGTTTTTTTTTGAAAAATCGAATGACTCAAATCTAATCTTATTCATAATCAATTATAGTAGTGAATTAAAGACATAACTGAATTGAGTACTTCAAAGGGGTTAGTCTTGGTTAAAAGCTTTTTGCGTGACGTTCTAATTCGAAGAGTCCTCTGACCTTTCTGTACCCGTAAGTATCCGAATGCCTAGATTTTGTCTTGTAACACTTTGACAAGTATTGGAAGATACTAAGCTTAAAATGCAATATATCTAAGTGTATGAGTAACAATTCAGCAACATAACAGTCTGGTTCAAATATTGTAAGCTTACAAATTGTTAATGATTGGTAATCATATAAATACAATGCATAAATATGTATTTGTAAAGTTGCTAAAATGTGAAGTTTTTTTTCTGTGTAATGGGTTGCCCTCAATGTAGCACCCTCGAACAAAAAAAAGGTTATAAACCTAACCCAAATACAGGAAACACATTTAATGACAGGATGTATTGGGCGACAATCAACTCATTATGACACGTATTCGTAGCAGGGATCAGTCGTTTAAAAACCTTTCCGAGGACATTTAAACTTGTTGATTTGGAAAAAAAAGCTATAACATGGGTGATCTTGTCATTAAGTTTCTAAACCATGTGGTTACGGGATTCAAGAAAGATGGAGGGCTCCGGTTCATTAAGCTTTTGATAAAGACAGTTTAAAAAGAAAAACAGGTCACCCAGGGACAGGTTTATATTTCTGTGTATGTATGTTCATCGGCAACTGAAATTTCTACGCCCATTACAACATTCCACTGGCTGTCAAGCGCACACATATACATTTTTCGTTTCAATGATGTTGCTTTAATACCGTGTATGTCTACCAGACAAGATAAATCAAAATATCATACTAGAAATACAGTTAATAAATATATATTTTAAATGGTCATAAACTTATGACCTAAAAGTAAGAGAAACATTTTATTAGAGGATGTCTTGAAGAGCACCCCACGAGCTGTTCCCCAAAATAGGTGTTCCCCACCAATTTCCAGCTGGCTTGGAAATTTTTAGGAAATTCATTCTAGCTTGGAGATTTGAGCAGTTTGAGGAATACCTTTTTTGAAAATTTCTTAATTTTCACAATAATTTGTGAGAATGATTATTTCTAGAATGATGAAACTTGCTTGCAATTGTCAAATAAACTGTATTTTGCAAGATATGACATGTAATTTTTGTTATATTAAACATTTCAATTATCGCAAAAGGTGTTCCTTTTCTGATCTAAGCTGGCTAGAAAAAGGAAAACAGCCCAGCTGGCTTGGAAAAAAGGAACACCTTTTTGCAAAATATATATGTTCAAAAAACATTATTTTGTTGTTTATGTTATTGTAAAGTTGTTTTAAGTTCATTTAACAACTTTTTGAAAAATATGTCGTGGGGTGCCCTTCTGTCTTGGGTGGCAATCAACTTATAATGGCACGGATTCGTGGCAGGGATCAGCCGTTTTAAAACCTTCCGGATGACATTTAAACTTGTTGATGGTGAAAGAGAAATGCTTAAAATAAACTTTTTAGATGTGTTCATTGTCAAAATACGGTGTTGACACGGGCTTTAGGGAGATGGAGTAGTAAATCTAGATTTTGTTTAAGACCTGTTTAGGAACTCGATATTCTGATTAATAGTTTTTACAATCATCACGCAGGAATACGTTTCATTTTGTTGTGAAAAGTTCACTGTTTCAATGTTTATATTATTATTTGAAAATAAACGGAATACGTATATCGATACCAATAAAGAATACTTAAATAATTTCAATATCTCTAGATTCCCACATTTACTAGCTAGGCGTTTTCATTCAACAGCATGGTGATACTGGTTTGCATTTTTGATATCATTAACTGCCTATTATTATCATTCATGGAATATACTTGTTTTTAAATGGGTTCCAACAGTATTGTGTGTCGATTTAGAAACAGCTTTAATCGCTTTTAATAACCTGACAGATTGAGATAACAGTGACATCGATCCGTATCCTCACGGCCATCCAAAACATCGCTACGAATTTCACTCATCCAACCTGATAAAAATAGTCACAATTATCTCACACTGATGTATACCTTTAATAACTAGTACTCATACGTTGAGCTGACGGTGATGTCATTCCGTAATATCAAGTCACTCTGAAATGTGTGTACGATTTAAACCCACGAGACGGGTACACCGTGGTATAAGACTGATGTCACAGTGACATTATTAGGATATCACTGTGATCACATGGCTTGTCATGAAACAACAAAATAAATATTCAAGGGACCTTTCACTTTAAAAATTATTTATTACGTTTTAAATAATACATATTGGCCTGTTTTATATATGTTTTGGATGATGCTACTGCGTACATGTCATGACAGTATGAACGTAACAATAGCACAATAGAAAATTATGTATGTCTGACTGAATTAATCATAACTGCTTGAAATGAATTTTGACAGCGTAAGTTACATGTTATTATGATTCATTAAAGATGTACCTACAATGTCCATTATGATTGACACCTTTTCAATATCAATAAAACGATAAATGTACATAATTTGTTCTAAATTTAGAAAAAAAGTCAAATCAAATAAGAACAAATTAAATACATAAATGATTTTAAAATAATTATTTTCATATCAATCTATAATGAAGGGCACCCCACGACATATTTTTCAAAAAGTTGTAAAATCAACTTAAATCAACTTAACAACTATGACGAACAACAATATAATGGTTTTTGAACATTTAAATTTTGCAAAAAGGTGTTCGTTTTTTTCCAAGCAAGCTGGGCTGTTCCTCCTTTTCTAGCCAGCTTGGAACAGAAAAGGAACACCTTTTGCGAAAAAATGGAAATGTTAAATACTACCAAATAATGTATTATATCTTGCAAATTATAGCTTATTAGACAATTGCAAGCAAGTTTAAGCAACTTAGAAATAATTATTCTCACTAAATATTATGAAAATCAAGAAATTATCAAAAAAGGTGTTCCTCAAACTGCTCAAATCTCCAAGCTAGAATGAATTTTCTCAAAATTTCCAAGCCAGATGGAAATTGGTGGGGAACAGCTTTTTGGGGGAACAGCTCGTTAGGTGCTCTTCTATAATTACCCCCTATCTTGCGTTATTCGTGATGACCTGACATACTTTATTTTAAATTTGATATGATGAAAAGACTTCATATTTATTTGGTAAATATACCGCATCCCTAACCGTGAAACAAAGTGTGCACATGTTACAAAAGATGAATAGTTACACAATAATCATGAAATAGTATAATCTTAATAAAAAAATATGCGACGCAATTAAAAGGTTGACAGTGTTCTTCATTAGTTATTTAATGTTGTATGTAGATAAAGCACTATTTGTTATTTACAATTTGAATTCATTTGTGTGATGATAGGATATGTTGTAAAAGAAAATACAGATTATTAAAAATTATGTTATCATTTCAACACGTATTGATAATATTATCACGTATTGACAATATTATCAAAATTATTTTACGGTCTATGATATATATATTAACTGTATTTGTTTTGTTCAAATGTCACCTTTAGTGATTATGCGTTTGCTATCCATCCTAAAAACGTCATACAATCATTGACTACTAAAATACCTACTATACAAAGCTCATTGGAGCAGGGAGACCGGATAAAATTCAGACGGAACACAAAGTCCGTACCGGAAGCAACAATTTGATATTCATTTACCACACCCACCTCTATACCTTTGCGCAAACGTGGTTATTTTACTAATGGCTCAAAAGTGTTTACACCACCAAAACAATCAGTTAAATACAAACATATTTCAATATTTCGATAACATTTTGAAAGGGTATGTTGCTTTTGCTATCATAATTTTATGGAGTCATTCGATTTTTATTGACCAGTATTCTAATAGCTAGATACTAAAATATAAAGTGCGTATTAGAGAATTAATGTGAGAGGGTGGCACTGTGAGAAAGGCACCCAAAAATAACCAATTTTTGATAATTGTAATTTTATCTTTTAAAACCCTCAAAGATAAACCACATGAGTTGAGAAGAGGAACACTAAATAACAAAGCCATAACGTTAACAAATTGCTAAAATGAGAAGAAAAAAACCAGTAATACCAAACCGAATCGATCTCAAATAAATCATTTCAAATCAAGATGCATAACTCTTCACTCTAGAAAATATTTCTTTGTCAAAAGGCATTTTGGATGAGGCGACAATGTTACATGTATTATACCATTTAAATAAACCGCTCGTGAGATGTTCTTCATTGCAATTTGCTCAAATGGCCAATGAGTGGCAGATGGAAACAAGGCGATACCGTCATTGTAATTTGACTCACACTTCAGAGAAGTTCTAGATATGCAAAATGTGTTTTTGTTTAGTGTTAAAATCATTGTATGGATTTAAAAAATAATAAAAGGGATAAAATAAACAATTAAATAAACAGATTTGATACGTGTCGCTTAAACTCAAGTTGTTATATAGATTCATCAGCTGATTTATAAATTGGATAGAATTGCACTGCAACATATGTAATTAAAACTGATCAAATTCAGGCTCATTCGAATAAATACTGCACTGGGGTGATAATAGTATTGTTGATCCAAATAAGCCCTTAAATGAACGGATAAATTGATTTAGGTTGGTAATTAGATAAATTGAAAGAGTTTAAACTATTATTTAAAACCCGATGATGAATCATTCAAACACACTGGCTACAATTATTAAATTATGGATAACAAAAGCAAAACTATTTCAAAATGCGAATAGGAATGCATTGAATTATTACAAACGGAGATATCTAACTGTAAAAAATAATAAAGAAAAGTGAAACTATACTGAATTTATAATACGATTGACGTAAAAGTGAATATATACTGAATATTAAATACTGAGAACGGAAAAGGAGACAACTACATGTCAAACCAAAGGGTAATGTAATCCAGAGTTGTGACATATTCAAACTTTTTAATACATGCAGGGATGACATATAGGATAAATTTAGCACTTCATGTAAGGTAATTAAGAAAACAACAGATAAAAGATAAGTTAAATTATCCTGAATATAAAAGACACAACGGATATTATACATTTTTAAAAAATAACTGATTCAGCAAGTTTCGACACATACAACCATGGCGCTTTTAGATGACACCTTCGGCGGTGACTACGCACATAGTAACTTCTCTGTTGACACGGAATTCTTCACTTTCGATCTCTTTCCCATGGCAACCAATAACTCGAATCTGTCAGAACCAGATACAGATAAGATAACAAGTGGATCCGGTAGCGATAACCCTTATCACAAATTGGAGCATATCCTCAATACTCACATAGTGACATTAGTGTGTATCATAGGAATACTCGGGAATCTTCTGAATATCGTGGTTTTATCCATTAACAGTCTGAAGACCATCATGCACAACATGGAGAAGAATTCCTATATCGGTTTAATTGGATTGTCACTCTCAGACCTGTTATTCTGTAGTGTCGTGATACCACAAGAGATCAACTTCGAGACGCGGTTCATATACACGGAATTGGACTTTATATTGCTTTACACGGTGTACCACAATGCTATTATCAACACGTTTGTTATGTCCAGTTCCTGGTTAACCGTTACCATGGCATTACAGCGTTACCTAGCGATATGTCATCCGATTCAAGCACGCCAGACCAAGAGTATTAACTTCTCAAGATGGTCGGTTGTGGTCGTTTTCGGTGTTAGCATTCTCATTAATCTACCACGCTTTTGGTTCATGAGAATCGTCTCGTATTGCTATAACAACAAAACCGTGTATTTCGTGGCTTCAGGAGCAATGCGACGCAATCGCGCATTGGAAATCGCATATTTATGCATTCATTTCCTTATTGCTATAGTAATACCCTTAGTGTTACTCGCGTTCTGTAACGCGAACCTAATAAAGGCCCTGAAACGCTCATCGCAATTACGAAGAACCTGTTCGCACCTCGGAGCTTCCGCTAAATCGACGGCGTATTCCAATTCGGAATCAACTCATCGCATTACGTTGACACTAGTCGTCATTATCATTATGTACATGGTTCTAGTCACGCCCGCTGAATTACTTGTGTTTTTCCAACAGATATTCAAAGGCGGTACTTATTTCCAATACAATCTCATCGGCTCCATATTCAACGTGGCGCAAACGCTCAATTTCGCCTTCAATTTCGTGCTATATTGCGTCATAAACATGAGTTTTCGGCGTACACTGAAGAACCTCGTGTTTCATCCAATACGTACGCTGACGAGTGTGTGTAAACGGAAGCAGGTACCGCAACGAAGACGCGCAAGTAGGACCACGAGTAGTTCTATTAAACATACGGTGCTTTCGGATATGATGTGACTAAATATGCTCGGGATAGAGGCGCTACAGAGACAAGATACGTTTGAGCTTCATCCCATAAGAGATTAAGATATCAAGACATTAGAACATATAGCTATGTCTACTCGTGTTTTGAACAACGATAGATACAATGACAAAGCGCCCAATTTCGCCTTCAATTTCGTGCTATACTGCGTCATAAACATGAGTTTTCGGCGAACGCTAAAGAATCTCGTGTTTCATCCTATGCGTACATTGAGCAGTGTGTGTAAGCGGAAACAGGTTCCCCAAAGGAGACGCGCAAGTAGAACGACGAGTAGTTCTATTAAACATACGGTGTTATCGGATATGATGTGACTAAATATGCTCGGGATTGAGGCGCTACAGATGCAAGAGACATTTGAGCTTCAACCCATAAGGTGCGACCAGCATAAACTAATGGTGCCCCCGTTTGTTTTCATATTTTTTTATACCACTGGCGCCACCTGTTCAATATTCTCTGGATATAAATGACTAAATACTTATCGGGTGTGCATTTTGGCGGCCATTTCAGTTACATTGTATATATTTTAGATATACAAAATGGTACCCACTCGGCAAGATGTCCACGGACGTAGAGAGGACGACCTAATTTAGGCCCGTATGTAAGTTTTCCGGACGTTCTTATTCGTCGCGGACGTCGAAAAGACGTCGCATCGACGTCGCGTCCGAATCAGACGTACGAATAACGTCCTACGGACGCCGGGGCGTAAAAGGACGTCCGGTAAACTTACACATGGGCCCAAATTAGGTTGTCCTCTCGACGTCACGTCCGAATAAGACGCACTATGGACGATCCTTGCCGAGTGGGTATTTTAAACCGGTTGGTAAAGGTGATTCGGAATTGTGTGCATGCTGTATATTATTATTTTTTTTTTAAATATTATATCGCTCATTAATTTTGATGTTTTGGTTTGTGGCACAACATACTGACTAGTCAATAAGAACACTTGAAATTGAATAACTGCTATATTGTTAAGGCTCGGGCATTGACTTATACATTAGAAAATCCATGGTACTGTCTTATATTGTTAAATAATTGATTGTAGTTTTCAAATAATCAAGAACTGCGTATTTATTAAATAGAAAATAAAACAAATCTGTCAACAAAGTTATTGAATGCCTTGTTGCTCAAAAGGCTTTATATTGTCAAATATTGAAAGGTTTTATATTGTTATATATTGATGACTGCACCCTAAGACGACAAATCACATTCTGAGGAACACACTTAAAATATGTGGTATTTTAGATGAATAGTTTTGTATAATCTTGAAATGTAGATTTAAAAACAAAATGTCAGTTTATGTACCTGATCCCTACCCTTAAATTTAGAAAATCCCAACCTATAATTTAAGTATATGCAACTTTCAGCATAACGTTCACATGGTTCAGACTGTGATTTACCTACCTGCTAGCTGGAACTTATTAAGTCAGACGAATGAACCACAATATGTCATTCCCGCGAACCTCTATGGAGATTATTGCTCAATTGCTTCATAACCCTGTCCGGTTGCTTAAGGCTGAGATAGTGACATCATTTCAGGGTATACGACCTGGCGACATGTGAATCTTTTGAGCTTTGGCCCCCCTAACGAATCGTGGTTACCAATGTATTCCTTATTGCGTTACCAATGTATTCCTTATGTTTGTGCTCGACAAAGCTTCATGTGAGGCCAGTGCCTATGGCTAAAGTAAGAGCATGATTTCCGTCTAGGTTTATTGGTTTCGGTTATTTTTTTACGATGTTGACATGTAAATCTTATGTGAATTGACGTCATGGGGTATAGTCTACACACTGTCCAAAACCCCCTTCGATGAATTATATAAGCAATATTGATAACAAGGGTGAAGGGCAGTCCACGACACTTTTTTCAAGAAGTTGCAAAATCACTTTAATCACTATAAACAACATCATCGATACGGTTTGAAATAAATATATATATTTTTAAGCTGTTTCTCTTGTACTAGCGAGCGTCTTTTTTTTAATCAAATGTTCAATTTAGTTAAATTATTAAACTCAAATAATAAATAACAGTTTATTTGATTATTGAAAGCACGTTTAATCATTTTCGAAATTATTATTCTCACATCTCAAAATAAGGATCTCAAACATAAATGAGTTTTATAACTACATGTATGTATAATTTTAAATCGTAAACATGGTTTGGTGTGGAGGTGAAAATAAAAGGATCGAATACATTTTTGAATTGTTGTTGCTGTAATCCATATACAAATGTTTTTAAAACATTCACAATGGTTCTTTGTGGATTTGATAAAACGCAAAATAAAACTCTGAATTCCCTTTCATTTATTTGTTTTACTATTTATGCAGCATTTCCTGTGACCTATTATTCATTTGTCAACTTTAGAAACCGTAAATGAGATTTAAAATTATGCACCTTTCACAATGTTAAACAAGGTAGGCGCGGATATCAAAATATAAGCAAAGGATACATTATAGATACTATTGAAGAGCACCTCACGAGCTGTTCCCCCGAAAAGGTGTTCCCACCAAATTCCAGCTGGCTTGGAGATTATGAGAACATCCGTCCTAGCTTGGAGATTTTAGCAGTTTGAGGAACACCTTTTTCGATATTTTCTTAATTTTCGTAATAATGAGCGAGAATTATTAGTTCAAAATTGTTTAAACATGTTTGCAATTGTCTAATAAACTGCTATTTGCAATATATTTTTGGTAAGTTAGTTATATTCACCATTTCAAATTTCTCAAAGGGTGTTCCCCTCTGCTCCAAGCTGGCTAGAAAAGGAAAACCGCCCAGCTGGCTTGGAAAAAATGAACACCTTTTTGCAAAATATCAATGTTCAAAAAGCTTTATTTTGTTGTTGCTCGTAATTGAAACGTTGTATAAAGGTGATTTAATAACGTTTTGAAAAATGTGTCGTGGAGTGCCCTTCATTATTTAAAACTCTTTATTATTTTATCATTGTTTTTTTTTCTATAGCATTTCCTGTGGCTCATTATTCATTCGTTAACTATAGACACCTTACGTAGTTCATAACGTTAAACACCTTTCTCTTAATTTAATGATTTTTATCATTGTTTTATAGTTTCATTCCAGCTTCCTGTTTTATCATTCAGCTGTTATAGCTATATAGAAGCTGTAGTCCGCAGTCTTTTGTGTATTATAAGAATGGTTTGGGCACCAGCTGGGAATCTTAAGACAGGATGTGTGCTTAACACTAGGTCCTTGAATCAACCTTTGTTGCATTCAATTGTACTTACTTCACTTAACGTATTGTTCGAGTTTGTTTATTTTCTACATGTGTTGCCATGGGTTAGGTCAAATCATTTATCCCCGAATATCCAAAAACACTTGTTTTGTTTAAAGCGTGATCAATATTAAAACTTTTTTTTTTCAATTTCATACGAGTTTGAAGCATTGCTATACATGATACAAGTTGTATATGTCATGAGTTATATGAAAATTTAACCTTTTTATTCTAGCTTTATTTTATTTTTTAAGATATCTTAAGCCTATTTTCTGCATGTGGAATGGACGCAATTGATATTTTTGGGCCATTTCTTACATTGATTCTTAGCAATCTTATTTGATTTGTTGATAACTGCTAAAAAATGCTGTCTAATTGCTACGATGTGTCATGAGTCGAATGTTATATATTTTTACTTACATGAATATTTATCATTTTAATAAAAAATGCACAGCTTACTCATTTCATTTATTGTTTTATATGGTTCAGAGAATGAACGGTAATATGTTATAATTTTGAATAAGATACTTGACGAACACAAGAATAACACAACATATTCAATTAGCAATGTATTCTTATTTGCATAATGGGCTGCGACCGGGTCGCCGAACGAATAAACCATAATTGAGGATTTGAACCAAACATTTTTAGCATAAACATGAATCGAATTTTTACGATGACATCCTGATAGTTCTCAAACAATTTTACAAAATTAAAAATGAGAAGTTTCTAATCTTTATCTAAGCAATTACCTAATTCCCGCCCTTTATTTTGCAGGTATGTTCGACATATATTTAGAACAGCACAGAGAATATCCAATCATTTGCATTGATCCTTTTAAAGAAAATGTCAAGCATTAAGCTTTACATTTTAGCCAATGCCATATAATCTGTATTTGAGATTTCATGCACATGTGACCCAACTTATTAACTTTACAACTTATATAGGGATCCTATAACCCCATGAATCAATGAAGGCCTAAATCGAATTATATTGAAATTCCAACCCAAATTGTCAAACAACATTGTTTTGTTTGTCTTTGACACGACCCACATATGCGACATGTGAGCCAGCCCATTGTTTACCATTTCGGACCTTTCATAAAAACACCATATTCCGACTGCAATGCTGAACATCGTTCTCAAAAAACGGCCTATCTAAATACATGTAAATTTCCAAAATCAACAAGATAAAACTTATCTAAATAACAATATCAAATAAACATCGTGAAAATTCTGAAACCAATGATGTAATTATCAATCACGCGACATAATGATAACTATATTAAAATTGAATTTAAACAGGTCGCGATAGTCAAATTTGATTTTTTTAGACAATTCTTTGAAACATTTTCGCCGCTATTAAGGGTATAATCAAATTCAAATGTGAGTAGACAAATTTTGATTAAATCTACATTTACAAATTATTGAAGATCTCAGTCTACCGAAGTATTTGGTCCAATGATGTTTTGGAAGATGTATTTCAACCCTGGAAAAGGTTTATTTTTTGTTGACCTTGCATTGCGTTATTTATATTCGATAAAATGATGAAACTGCTCAGATTCATTACAAATACATTAAATACAAATACCTCGATTGATTATTTTTAAAAAGGGAGTGTTTGTTAATAAAGCTCGATTTTTTAAGCTCGAATTATTTATGTGTCATATGCTAATCGTTTACGTACAATTACGTCTTTACTCAAAGTATGAGTTTTTATCGGGCCAATATTAACGTTAGTTACATTTCAGATGACGACTACGCAATACCAACCAGATCATTCTAAATAACATTTCCCTCACGTTGATTTCTGTTAAACCAAACTTATACCCACCCAACAAACATCATCATAGCGGCATGACTATCCCGACCTCTGCTACGGCAAAATGACGTCGTTTAGGTATTGTAGATGACACGTCTCATCATTGTCCCAACGTGACGTCATTACAAAAACTTAGTTAACCATAGGTTATAATGGCACGTAAAATTTTTTATCCTGTTGATGCTGTTACCTTTATCTCGTAATATGACACAGTTAGGAGGTAGTTCGACGTCACTAGACTAACAATAAAATACCAACGCATGAAATGAAATTGCGAATAAGTTATGCATTTAAGATGAATATGCATGATTTAAAAACAAATGTATATGATATTAAATTTTTATATGACGAATATTTCATTGTTAAAAATAAATATGTGTGAGTAACCTAAAGTGCGACGACAAAACTAGGTCTGACAAATACGTCCGGTAAATTTGGCCAGTGCCTAAATTTACGACAAAAAATAGGATGTCAACTAAATAATGTCGTCAAAAGGAAGGAAATAGGACGATCCTTTGCTACCAGAATAAACTGCTAATTGCATTCTGAATCAGATATGTAAAAATATATACGAAACCATTTCAGAAGACAAAAAGAAATGTGAACATTTTAAAATTACTCATTATTCCAATTATGTTTTGTTGCATAAAATGACCTTGGCCACCTCATTTATAGTCAACTGGAGCTTTAAGCATGCCAGTTTAACAAACTTTACAATGTGTCTTCCCTGGATAGATAGAGCGATAAATAGAAAACAGTTTATGTGTCTATATCCTTCGGAAACATCTTTAATGCAAACAACCTTGTGGGGAACTAGGCTGGCATTTATTTATGAAACATAATTTTGAAGGGCATTACGAGAGTCTTTAAATGAGTAAACGCGACTACCCACTTTCTGATGTTTTTGCAGCAAAAATCACTATTGTATTTAAACAAGATTTATGTTTTACCACACGTTTTTATCACACTTTTCTTAAAAGCAATTCGAATCAATAGTTTAAAGGTGATATTCATTTATAATTGTTTTAGGACAGATGCTCTGATCTGTTCTACTTTCATCCCTTGATATCTTTGGATTTCTATTAAAAACGAGATCAAAGATTAGTATCAAGGGTATCTGTATGTGTGCTTTTCAAGACGCCATAACTTAATCTTTTTTTTTCATTTGCTTAAGCAAAAAAGGCGTGAATTTATGACAACATTAAAATAATCCGCTACAGACAGTGTTAAATAACTCGAGATATGCTACCATTTTTTATATAACACCAGAATGAAATATAAAATGACAATAAAACTTACTTCAATGGAATCCTGTTCAAAATGTACATCGGTAGAAAGATAAGAAATTTGTAAATTTATCTGTTACCGATGGATATTGGTAAACATTGTAAACAAGAATATTTCAGGAGTATTTGTAAACAAAACTCATTTAAAGAAAATGTTTTACTTGGAACTAAATGTTCTTTGTCTATAACATCTGTAATGATGTTGTTTCTGTTGACTTCATGACAGAGGTTTTATCTGGATATTAACTTAGAGCTGTGCCATTTTTTTTACAATAACACACAAACCATGCAACCGATTTATAATCAACGATCATACACTGTATATCAACTTGGGCAATAGTATACAACATTAAGACCATTTATCTGAAATTGAAATTTCTTAAGGTCGCGACTATAATTTAGATGCTACACAGTTGATTATCTGAAGATTAAAGTGAGAAGTGACTTCCAATAAATATTGTGCAACATATGTTCTATTGTTTTTATGCATTGTTCGAGGGCACTCAACGATTTATTTTTTCTTATATAATTCAAAATGTTTATTCTGGAGTTCCAAGCAAGGAACGCAGAAAAGCTATTACAAGCAAACTTACAATATCCTACCAGAATAAAGATTTCTAGAAATCAAATGTGTATGAGTTTATTCTTTCACCGATTCGTTAACAGAGACTAAATTTTTAGACTAAAATTTAGATACAGCTGCATTGGTTGATGTATTTACAAACATATCCCTGGAGTAAAATAATCGTTTCGAAATAAAACTTTTTCCTGTTCTGAAAAAGTTGCAAGCAAGGAAGAACTGCTACAAGAATAAACATTCACCCGAACAAATCGTTGAGTGCCCCTCATTGTTTATCTATCATAACCTCTTTTTTAGACTGGCAACCTTGCGTTTGATTTTTTTTTTAATCTGCATTTATGAAGTTGATTTAGACATGCTTTATTCTGAGCATACTCCATGGGCATGTAAAAATGGAAAAGCGATT
>LQRL01148494.1:1111-11341 GCA_001703475.1 Hydroides elegans | reverse complement strand
ATTTTATCAATTTGGAGATAGAGTTTGAGAGCAAAGGATATGGATAGGAAAAGAGAGAAGCGACGTCAAGCGACGGAGAGAGAGAGAGAGGAGAGAGAGAGAGAGAGAGAGGCAGGCGTCGGCAACATAATTCAAATCGAAATCCTAATAAATTTATTATTAACTCTTTATTGAGATAAAATTGTGGTAAAACATTATTAATGTTCTATATAAAAGTTCTTTTGTAAGATAATTTATTATTTAGTCAAATACAAATGTCTCAATTCTTCCAATATAATGCAAAAATGTGCGATTTAGATTTTCATTGTTAGTAGTAATTCTAGCAACATTAATCTGTTATAGTTCCTTCATTGCTCTTATCTTATTAATGGGAAAAAAATGATGTACTCTTTGAATATTAAAAGAAACTGTCTTCAGCGTATTAAAAGTCTATTAGTGGCTCTAGTGTGGTTATTTGTGGCGTATACGTGCATTAGGCATTCAGACTTTTATTGTGTATATAACCTTGGAGCATAGCGCATAAAGGATCTCATTAAGCATACATTTACGAGAGCATTGCCTCTTTTTATGTTTCCATTATATATCCAATGTCGTATATTTCCATCATATATCAAATGTCGTATATGGGTACATTCAAAAGTAGGAAATACTGTAAAAGCTGACTCAAAATATGCTTAAAATGTCCGTACATAATGCACTCTTTTATGAGTCCCTTATATGTTGGAGTTTGCAAAAATATTCGCTTTTGGCAAAAAAAATATAAAGACTATATAGGACCGTGTATGAAACGATTGGGATCGGCCCCTATAATACCAGCGTGTAAACACTCTGGTATTAAAAATATATTGATGTTTTTTAAGCGCTCAATTATTTGCTTTCAATTCATCAAGTTAATAAAAGAATCGATAATCATATTAAATAAAAGTCATTGTGAATTTCAACAATGGGATCGAATCTATTTATACTTTTATTATATATAATTTCATATCGTTTTTCACGACTTTTTTAACAGCTTTTCACTAGCTTTAACATGCGCGTCAAACACTGAACACTTACCATAATAGCGATCGCCATTTTCTGTTCTATATATATATTGTTTAATATTTAATTGATTATTATATGTAGCTCATATGTAAAATTCTTACCTTTGTGTTTGTAACGATCATATTTCGTTGGAGTCGCACGTACAGTGACAATGACGCAAAAACAAAAAACTGCAAAGGTCAGTAGTCGATCCATTTTCTTTACTGACGCTTTCGGAGCGAAAACTAGAATATAATTTTAAAATATATTGATGAAAATGACTTATATATGACCAGTTAAGGCCAATTTTGTGTCCAAAGTGCTAAGTGACTGTAAAGAATAAAGTGTTATGATGCCTTCTTATACATGTGCATATAGGCTATATATGATAGATAGTAAAAGAAGGAAGTTTAATATATCGAGTAACTCTCTTTGTCTTTCTCTTGCACGAGAACATCCCGCGGAAATATTTGATCAATAACAGTAAATTTGAATGTTGAATCAGCATACTGTTTTCGATAGTTATAATATAATGTATATTCATCACAATTTACTTAATTTATTGGAAATTCATAGCATATACAGAAGTGTATTGTAATTTGCTTTGTTTTTGTATCATTGCAACATTATTTTCTGTATATATTTTGTCAAAAATACTCGATGAAACAGTTTTCTACATAAGTTACAAGTTTGTTTATATCTTGCTCATTTGATTTTGTTTTCATGTCCCGGGATCATATAATCGGCCCGGTTTGTATGAGAACTTGAGTTTGATTAATCTTAGTAAAGTATATTTTTTTAAATATATGTATAACCTTTCGAACAGAGCATGGCGAAATCTTATTTGGTGAAGCTTTTGATAAGCATGACGCGGAATACATTAAACAAGCTACCCGTTTGTGATTTTGTGAAAATGTGTGCTTAATCTACGGTCGTAGGACAAAAGCCCTCCCGGTCAAAAGCCCTCCCGGCTAAAACCCCTCCCATTTTTGCAAGGAAGGCTAAACGCCCTCCCGGCTAAAAGCCCTCCCGGCTAAAATCCCTCCCATTTTGCAAGGTAAAAATGAAACATATTATATCATTTTTTTGTTATTTTTGACATATTTTCTATAACTCAAAACGTGTTAATCCTGCAATAACATGCATGGTTACTGTTCACATCGGTGCGCTAATCTTCTGATCCTTAATCCCCATGTTATCCCTTGGTGATAACGATCACAAAGGAACCACGACCCTTCGCAATGAATGGACCGATCAGAATGGTATTAACATAATCCATGGATCCCTCTCTATACTATACACATAGCAAGTATATCAATATATTATATACTATGCGCGATATATTTTATTTTACCATACAAAAATGGGAGGGATTTTAGCCGGGAGGGCTTTTAGCCTACCTTGCAAAAATGGGAGGGCTTTTAGCCGGGAGGGATTTTGACCGGGAGGGCTTTTGACCGTTTACCTTAATCTACATATCCACGAATAGAAGGAAGTTGTGGCTATGCTTCTTGTTAAAAACTCTACAAATCTAACACATTTTCAATGTTAAAGAATCAATTTTATTGAGAATAAACATCCTCAATGTATTAGACTAGTCATGAGTCTTTGGTATTATTTATAAGAAACCATATCGCCGAGACTCTATTGTTCAACAACATTCATGTACAATAAATCATGACAAACCATTGAATTGCTTAAGAAAAATATAAATTGTATATTTATCTTACTTGTTTAAGACAAATAAACTTTAAACTTTGCCCGTGACTTAATAGCTTTTATACTTTTATTCAATGCAAGAAACTATAAAGGACAATGAATTTTTATTTTTTCATAGACTTACTTTAGTAAAGTACTTGTGATTCACTTGTCTACAAACATGCCTTTGTGCTCTTTATCTTAATAGTCGAATTTATGGTCGACACAGATACGACTTGAAAGATACATGTACATGTAGGTCTTTATAACATGCCAGTTACAATGTTAACAGTAAGAAGCATATATGTATATAAATTTTACATTGTGTTTAACATTATAATTATTCAATAAGCATGCACTTACGTATTTGCATTTCCTAGTTTATCCAAATTAGATGTACTTATGCAAACCGACGGACCCTTATTGACATATACAATACAGACTGGTTTCTTATCTATGTATGTATGGTTCACATGATTTTATACCGACAAAATGTCGATAAAGCATTATTTCATAGCGAACATAGTATATGTTGCGAAAGAAAAACCAAGCGTCATGTGAACAATATCTCATGATCTTATTCTATAAATAAAGCAACGTTTTGCATCGTTTCAGGCCTGACACTGAATGTTAATGTTATCTAACAAGGATGTTCTCTTATTTCAAACTATTCACAAAGTTCTCGTATAGACTTCTATGTGAATATATTACAAAATGTTTACATTGACGATTAAGACTTTTGTAAATGACATAAAATGCTATGGAATCAAAATTTGAAATTTCGTTTTCATAAACATACATTTTGAAATCCTGATTTTATTTTCAACTTGACATGTTGATCGCTCAGTTGGGAATGGCGACAAATCCAAGATATATCCAACATGTGCAACCAAGTAAGTTCGCGTGGGAACAAAAGCTATTACTTTTCTAAATGAAAATGATTATATTTCGAGGTAAACTATGTGCAAAGTAGCACATGTTTTAATTTATGTTTATGATATTATAGCTTATAATTGTATTTCAACTATATTAAGTCTGTTACATATACACTTATAAATAATGTAATAAGATACTACATTCATATATATATCATCATATCTACTATGATTTGCGATTGAAGACTTGAAATCGTGCTAAATGGAAATTGTTTGTGCTACAAAAAAAGACGAGCTCCCGGCCTGCAAATTTTATGAATATGTTGGCTCGGTGCATTGGCCCCTAACAGGTAGAAGAGGACATTTGGTTTTAGGGACGTCGATTGAAAAATATGCATAGCTTCGATAGTAATTTTTGTGATAGGTATTTTACTACCCGAACACATTAGATCACATAAAATCCGCTTTAGGAATAGGTCTACTCATTAATGCTTGTTCAAAAATCATTTGCGTTAGTTCTGAGTAATTATACGAAGGGGTTGACAATATTTAAAAGTACATGTAAAAGTGCGTAATAATAATATAATATTATAGCACTACATTCTAATAGTACGTGTACTATACGAAGTTTCCTATACAATACAATCTTACATTAGAGATAAGTTCCAAATGCAATTGTATTTTATCATATGTTATTGTAAATATCAGTTTTCTCTTTAGAATTATTTTATACTAAAACAATACAGGGGTACCCATCGGGCCATTTTTTTAAGTGTCTAATTTCACTTCATTTGGCATGAAATGAATTATAAACTTCTTTAAACCTAATGATTATTTTTAGTTATGGAATGATTTTATTCTGAATTTGACAGCCAGGAGCAAATAAAATATTGTACCAGCAACTTTGAAACAGAGCTGCCAGCAGAACCAAACATTCACATACTAAAACGTTATTTTTCGGTATTGAATATAAAGGCTACTTTTTGTGCTTTGTTATATAAAGTTATATAAAGTTTCTTTGAACAAGTGCACCTCTGTAAAATTTCTATGCCTTAATGTCATTTCTATTTGAAACCGAAGATTTGTTATGCTATTAGAAACATATTTTGTATGGGGGTTTATTCTTGTAAATGCCAGGAAAATACAAATAATTTGAAATTCAATATTTTATCTATTCTGTTCTGTGAAAATGCCAGCAAGATAGAAATTTGAAAAGAATAGATATTTCTACGAATAAATCGCTGGGTACTCCTGATAATACACAACGGAATCAGTTGTAAGTTTTGCCCAGAATATTCTTTAGGGGAAGACAACATAGTAAAGTAAAATTTACACATCAATATCAACATGACCATTTTATTCACTTGAATAATACAATATATACATCGATTCAAGTAATGAATATGCCCATATAAAATAGTTATTAAACTGTTTTTTTTTTATGTTATAGTCATATATAATATTCACTACTCTTATATTTATTATTTTATATAGAATCATTAAAACTTGGACGCGTTGCAATATTAAATTTTAACCTTCACCTAATTAGTTGAATTATACATATTTTGGTAAAGTAATGTAATTATGCGTTATTTAAAATTATAAAATGGTAAGTGTTTATGATTAAAGATTTTGGTATTCATTCATACAATCTGTGTGCTTATCATTAAATATTTTTGTATTAATATCCGATATTAATAACCTGTCTTTCATATCGATTTTATCTTATTACATTAAAATTGATACTAGTACAACGACGCAAAATTAACAAAGCTCTTGTGTATAACTGACACTAAGTTATTAATAGATTTCTTACAGTTTGAGTTTAGATAAACACATTTCCAAGCAATAAGACAATATAAGTGCGTGATACCATCGTCTTTTTATCGATACAGAGAGCAATACATCTTTTCAGTTATAGCTGTCTATCTAGATATTTCTCTCCCATGTATATAATGCGACTTAGTGTTCAATGATTTACGTTTCATTTTTTTGATGTTTTGTCACACATGAAATCCAAAGCAAGTGCTACCTTTTCCTTGGATAACTGATCATATCCTTCAACAAGAATTTCCGTTCGTCCAAACGACATACTGAAAACGACTTTTCTGTTAGCCCCGCCAGTAAGATCTTCTGTTTTCAGCACGATCTCGCCTAACTTTGTCATATCGGATGCCGTGGTGTATTCAACAGGGGTCGCTGGTAACCGATCTACGCTATAGATTGGTAGAGAACAGCCCGTCTGTTTTGATAAAAGCGAATATATTTTATCTCTTTTTGAAATGACCTCTACTTGTTCGCCTTTGTTAACTACGGGGAGGAATACGTTGTCACATTGAATATCACCATCGGCATCTCTAAAACGGTATTCAGGCTTGTGCATACCATTTTTGAACGGAATGTTGGCATAAAATCCATAAGTACGTCGAGCTACTCTACTGACAATTGTATCCTGATGAAGTCCAAACTGGACAGCACCCTTCATTACCGCGATCTGTGCCTCGTGTGGTACAAGAACCTTGTAAGTCATTCCGAATTCCTGTTCTACGGCCTGATGAACAAGAAAACTTTGCGAAAATCCACCAACCATGAAAATATAATCGATCACATTTCCTGACTCCATCGCTTTATCCAACATACTGCGAAGATTCCTGATAATCTCATTGATTGTGTCGCGGAATAGTTCTTGCACTGTTCGTTCATCAAGAATAAGCTGTTGATCCTGGATGCGAAAGTTTCGATTCGCATTGAATTGAGGCACGTTGCGAAATATCTTCATTAGCTGTTTTGGGATATCCACTGCTAACTCCTCTAGATCTCTCACGGTTTTCTTTTGTCGCTCAAAATTTGACATGAATTTATGCCAATATTTATGACCTAGCAGTTCTTGTATGATTGACGCATAGTTTTCTTTGAGCATTGTGACGAATTTCTCGTTGATCTTATTTCCCCCTTGAACGCCGCCTTGCGGGGGGCAGATTTCACTTATTTTATCGTCGAGCACAACCTTGTGGGCAACCATATCGTTTGTACCCCCTAAAACAAAACATATCACATAGTAACGAGATTTTAAATGAAGATTTTTCCAAGAAATAATATTCCAATACTGTCTATTGTTATTTCCTTAGTTATATTATAGAAATATTATGTGATAAAGTCAGCGTTGAAATACGTTTTCTATAGATAATCATATATATCTATAATATGTTTGATGTGAGTGAACCGAAACATGTATTTCAACGTTAGCTTGGTGTCATCTTAATTAGTTTCTATATTTACCTCCAAGGTCCAATATGATGTATTTTGTTCCATTGCGAAAGGTAATTTGGTCTGGATTCGAGAATTGAGCCATTTCCTGCGTTCTGCAGTAAAACGATGCTGCTTCTGGCTCTAGGGCGATCAGTAAATTATCACAACCTTCTTTCACAATGTTGCTCTGAATAACAAATGTGTATTGCGTCTTAATTTTTATGAATCCAACTCCGTAAAGGTAAAATATATCTTTTTAACTTTTCCAGTTTAAAAATATTAAGTATGCAAGAAATGGGTTGATTGCAGTGACACTTAGTTTGTTTTACAAAATGACAAGAAAAGTTCATGAATTGATTTAATCAATATAACACCTTATTATCGAATTGCTAAGAATGACCAACAGACCAACAGAAAGACGCTCAAAACATAGAACATAGCCCAAACAAATAAAAAGAGAAAACAAATGACAAAAATATATAATTAACTTCATCCAATGTTGATGGTTCGCCTTATCATTAAAGCTTAACATATAGTATAGCAATACTTTATTGATTATAGTTTATGGAAGTGAATCAAATTTACATTTTATTGAATATGAAGTATGAAAAAGTGTTTTCAAATTGATTACTTGGGAAATGTAAAACTATAAATTTGTATTTTGTATTCACACAGGTATAAGCAGTAATATCGTGGTACCCTTATTGCCGCCTGACGCATAAACTCTTTTGCACTATCCGACCAAATGGCAGGAACAGTCAATATCCACAAAATCTTTTCATCTTGAGGCACACTGAACATTAAAATGTAAAAAAAAAACTTTATTTGATTTATTGATCATCTATATTTGTTGTTTTAAGACTAAATAATTCATCATGTAAGTGCTCACATACTATCGACAATAGTTTTTTTAGAAATATAAAATGTTAGGTTTAGTAAGTATGTAGAAATTATAGTTTCTAATTATGCAAACACATAAATAGAAATAGCAAAGCAACGATACACGAATGTGACACAAACCTTTGATCAGATGTTCCTTTGCTGAGATCATCGATTATTTTGTCTTTCCATTGTTTAAGGGATGCACTGAAAACATCGATTGCCTTTTTAATGTCACCATTCGTGGATGAGATTGAAGCACCAACATCAAAATCCTAAAAAACAATCATTTCCAAATTAGTATTACAACAATATCTGTTTAAAAACCTATCAAAATACACATAATATTGGTGATGAGCTTAGCTAAAATTTAGTCATCGTCCTTCGTTCTTTGCACAAAATCACTTTATTTGCCTTTCTTTTGTACTGATTATTATCAAAATCGCCATAATATTATCTATATCATATAATTCATTCTTAAGATAAAGCAATTTAAACTACCTCTTTTTTATGGAGAATAAGTTTAAAATCTCTGAACAAACATAAGTTTGAATCATCCTTTCCCTTTTGTAGAAATGTGTCTACGGCTTCATATCCAAACGACACAGCTTTGTTGTTCTTGAACAGCACAGATGTTGGTGCTTTGAAGGACTGAAAAATACAATCCACTAGCATGTTAGCTAAGTCAGTGTTGTAAAACCAAAAATACTCCGAACAATTTTAAAAAGACAATGCATTTTATCTCAGGGATGTAATAGCCAGATGTTTCTCCTAGTCTATCTAAACCCCAAAACACATTTAAATTCAGTTTATGGAGGCAATACCAAAAGACTTAACTCTAAAAAACGGTTCTTAATTCTGATTGGGACGGATATGAGATGAATAACAGTAAAACACCAACACTATTTTACATACTTGCTGTGATATAATGTTAATTAAAATATACCAATTGTATAAAAATAAATTACGCAAAAACTCGATTCTTGGTTTTCGAAGTCATTTGGAAGATCACAAAAGTAATACAATATATTAGCAGTGTAGTATCGACTGAGTTTTGATGGGTCTCAGTAAGCTTACTGCTTCTTGATTGATTCGAAATGTGTTTTAATTATAATATACCGTTACCGACACTTGTTACAGAAACGTCATTATGTAAATTAGATTATTTTTACATCAATATTGCAAAATGCATTTTTGCAGAGTATATTTATATATATGTACATGTCAAGTATATTCTTGCTATATATAAGTTAAGAAATAACCTCGATTGATAGTCTAAGTAACATTTTTGAAAAAAAATCAAAGTAACAATAATACGGTTTAAACCTCGGCACTGTATGCATCCAACCAATTTTGATTTGCAATGACTTCTTCAGATCCGCTATAAGCATATGCATATCCGCTAAATGTTGTTCCAAAATCTATTGATATCACCAACTCAAATTTATGCCCTTTATCCATCATAGAAATATCCTTGATTATATTACAATGCATGCAGTGTTTCACTTGCTTAACTGAATAAATTGTGTCAAACACAAGATCATACAATCCAAGTTTCGATAGTCACGACTTATATTAAGTAAATATATTTTTGGCAAATATAGACACTACGCATTGGTAAAAATATTTGATTGATTGTGCAACATCGATCAATACCTCTTGATATTGTTGTTCAGAAAACCTGCTTAAGCTCTCTTTATGTAACGACACAAGTGCAAAACCTCAGTGTAATCAGTTAAGATTATGTTCATTTCAATATCAAGTAATCGGGTGTTAGTTCAAGAAACAACATATATATGACCTTGATCACTCCTTGTGATCAACTTAATAAACCGTATACATTGATGAGAAACCATTCATAGTTTCATAGTCTATGTTTGGATATAAATTCATATATTGAGGTATGACTTTTCAAATAGTTGTGGCATTGGATATTGGATCGTCATACAGTGGTTACGCCTATTGGCTAGAGTCGGATGGAAAAGTGCGAAACAATAGAAACTGGACGGATGCTTCTGGCTATGAGGTAAATGACTTGCAAACTGAAATCATCATTTTATTTTGCGGACACTTTTTATGATGTTTATATGATAAACAATAGCAATTGTATTGCACCGATTGATCCTGATTATATAGAATTATGTTTA
Organism: Hydroides elegans; assembly: GCA_001703475.1. Classification (NCBI taxonomy): domain Eukaryota; kingdom Metazoa; phylum Annelida; class Polychaeta; order Sabellida; family Serpulidae; genus Hydroides; species Hydroides elegans. The sequence continues at coordinate 1,470 of LQRL01148494.1, read as the reverse complement.
ATGTAGAACTAAACAAAACAACAATAACAACACATACGAAGGAACAGTGTTTGAGATATTAAAATTGGAGATCAGTAGATCAACTATTATAATCACAACAGATCCCAGTGGGAAATAATTTGTCCAACTTATTTATGTAGTAGTCAATTATTTTTTTATAGAATTATGCTAAGCTTACATGGATGAACTAGCTATACATAAAGTAAACCGGCCACAAAAAGATATGCTCTTTTGATTTTATATTGTTATAATTTTATTGTTTTATATTATTTGCTTATGCCTTTATAAACTTAGATAGTTTGATTATTCGACTAGAGATTATTTTATGTTTTGCAAATTTCCACCGTGTACCTTTTGAT
>LQRL01148489.1:27165-42717 GCA_001703475.1 Hydroides elegans | reverse complement strand
GCCCCCCCCCCCCCCCCCCCCCGGGCGGAAATCCCTTCCGGCAAAAATCCCCCCTCAAGTAAGCTACTCTTTTAATACTGTCCTTGTTGCGTCGACTTACTTTATGGCTATGAATGACGGAACAACAACGTCAAACTATGACGTCACAACAACGTCAAATTGTGACGTCAACATCACGTCAAACTTCCAACATAATTTCAACGTCAGCCTGACGTGATTTTCGCCCAGCCTGCCAAAAAAAATTAGGCTTCTGACCGTTCACCCTTCAGATGATATATGCAAAAAAATAAGCCTTCTACGTTCACTAGAAAAACAATTCATATTTGATATAAATAACAATATCCTTATTTATATATTTATGGTAATATGTTAAGGGCCCTTCTCTGTGATGCATACCTGGGGTTCCCGTAAGCCACATTTCGTAAAATGTCTCATTATCTATACATAGTAAAGTCTAAAAGAGCTAACATACATAAATTCCATGCCCTAAAGTTCCCGTAAGCCACTTTTTGTAGAATATCTCATTATCTATACATAGGAAAAAAAGAGCTAACATACATATATTCCATGCCCTAAAGATTTGTATGAAAAATGTCAGCCCCCTATGTGCCCTTGATAAACTATTATTAATCTTCGAATTTTCCCTACCCCTTAAGATAAAAAAAATCGACATTTTATTTAAAATATATTTTTTGTAAAAAAAAAAAAATTACTATAATTCACAATTGTAATTGCAATTTAGAGCCTCCAAAATTGTATATTCCTTGCAGATGCCTAGTCCTAATAAATGCCTAACGACTCATAATCAAAACAAACAATTAGCGTCCACAAAGAAAGGGGACGGCGCATTGTGACATTCCCTTTGTTTCAATATAACAGTGAGCACAATAAAACTTATCCCAATACTAGAAAATACGCGTATTTCGTTTCATCAGTTTGCGTACAGATGAGAAAATACGCAACCAGTACGCGTACTGAGTTCTCGTATATTCTCAATAATACTAGTATGTTTTATGCGAAATACGTAAGCGCGGGTGTAGGTTTCACAGTTATTAGCATTTCAACAAAGTCATGACCATAACTTTTCAGAAAAGGGTTTATCATACACTAATTAAACACAACCAAAACATCATCCTGATCAAAAATCAAATTTCAAGTCATCTTCTATAAGCTTGATGAATAAAATGTTAAATTGACGGATATATTTAAATATTGTATACTATATTTCTCACATGATGCGACCAATGTTTATTGTTTTGCATATATGTTCGTCAAAAACAAAGCAGAATTGTCATTTTTCTATCTCTTGAGTCAAGCTACTTTATTTTGAGTATCAGTCTTTGTTTTTACCTTGTCATAAGCGGCTCGCGCGGCCGTGTCGGAGAGAATCTGCAGCGCTGTGGACAGGGTGTGGAACATCTCGGCCGCCTTCGGGTTGTCGGGGTTCTTGTCGGGATGGCATTTCAGTGCCTTTTTCCTAGAAAAATTGAATGGGAAATAAGATTAAGCGAAGATTCATTTCTACTGTTGATTAATCTACTGTTCGTTGGTTTACTTTTAGCTGTAATAAGTAAACCAATGAACAGTAGATTAATTCTAAATAAATATAGCTTTCTCAACATATTGTTGAATATGTCAGTAGATATTTTTTTACAAGTGATTAAACAGTTGAGCAGTGTTATGTTAGATACATGATCGGTTTATTTCGCTTATTTTAAAAATCGGCTGCCTTAGGGTTGTCAGGGTTCTTGTCGGGATGACATTTCAGCGCCTTTTTCCTAGAATAATGAAAGGAGATAAGATTTGGCCAGGATCTATTACTTTTAATTATCTCAAACAAATCGACATTTTTAGCTGTAATAAGAAAGCAAACATTAAAATAAACAGCAAAGTTATATTTAACATACATGTAAATAGCTACGTTCGGTTAGCGTTGATTCAGTAACTGAATATTTTTTACTAATGACAATTTTATATTTAATATATCTTAAGATATAAAATAGCCTACGGTTAATAGAAATATGAATATGATAAAATTAATACGTTTTCATACTTATATGCAAATTAGATGAGTCAAATAAAAACTCAAACCTCAATTTTCAAAACGAAAACCACCCATGCCCACACACACCTGTAGGCCTTGAGGATGACCTTCTCAGTCGCGTCTGCCTCCACTTCAAGCAGCCCATAGAGGTCCATCTTAGCGATGTCTCCTTCCACCTTCTTCTCAGCGTCTGTCTTTTCATGACGACTCGCCATGGTTACGTCAAGGTCAGGAAAGAGTCACGTGAAGGTCAATAAAAGGTCACGGGAAGTTCAGGGTGCACGCCGAATCAAGGGATCAAGATGTGTGAAGGTCACGTGGGTCACTTGTATCACAGGAATCAATTAGTCACGTCAAATAGTCAACACCTTGGCTAAGAGGTTTTGAAATGGTTTTATCCAAGTGTGTAGTCGTAAAGAGGATATCCAGTTAAGATAAGAGTTTATAAAGGATCAAACAGGTCTAATTAACATCGGAAATTTCATTCTACAATCAACAAAATATACACTCACAGTTTTAAGTTTCAATCTCACTCTTTAATGCTTCTAATACTACTTGGGATATGAGCCATTAACTAGCAGTATTATTAGGATTATCCCCGAGGGGATTGTCTATATCTATTGGTTTTTGTGTTTCTTCGAAAAGTTCAAATAGCTGTGCTACTTGCTCTTCAGTAAAATCCTCGAATTGTTTTTCAGATAAACTGACACCGAGCTGTTGTGTTGCTGATTTCCTACCGAGCTGCTTTGCTAATGTTAGCGTATAGTTCTGAAAAATGAAAGAAATATAGAAATAAAAGGTTTATCTTGATTCTCACTCTGGCTGGATCTTATATGATTACAGAACTGGAAAATAAATGCTAAGTCTTGGCCAATTTCGCCACCGGAAGTTGACCAAATTTGGCCGAAACTGTCAAAAAGCACATCTTCACGCCGAGACTATTCATTTAAGCCTACGAGGTCGAGAAGGTATTTCGTTTAGAAAGGTGTTTCGGCGAAAGTTTAAATAACCCATTACCTGACATCTTAAAGCAGCAGCAATGCAAATACGCTATTATATGGCAATGTGGCATAGTTTGAGAGAGTGATGAATTGGAATTTCTAAGTCGAAACTAATATAAAATGACTTTAAACAAATTGAGCGATAATTGAGATAAGAAAGTATCAAAATAATTTGAGCCATAATCACTTATGTTCATGTCATACATGTTTTAATTTGATCGATAATGACAAAATGGCTGCATAGATAAAAGAAAACTTTGAACAAGTACGATTTATTAAAGATTTAAGCTTCGGCCGAAATTGATCTTTCCAATGAATTATCGTTTGATTAAGCTTTAAGTCTTTTAATTCAATATTGAATAATACCGGGTGGACAAATTATGAACTGGACATAATATGAGCGCTGCATTTTAAACTGTCCATTTTTTTTTAACGTCGTGCAAATAATTTCGTTTTAAACTCAACAAATCTATAAACACTTAACTAATGTATATTTTGATAATGAATGAAACATTAAAATATTTAATTCAAGAAAGTAAATTGACAGTTTAAAATTCAACGCTCATATTATGTCCAGTTCATTATTTGTCCACCCGTGTAGTCATGAAAGCAAATGGGTGGATAAATACTCCTTTCGATCCCCTCTTTAAGCCTACATTAAGTTTGAGAGCTGTCAATTCCTTATCTTATTATCTTCCAAAAATTGACCGAAATACCTCGCTAACCTCGTATAATCAAGTCGCTATGTCAGTATGACCTTCCGTTCAAAAGTTGTAGCCCGTACAAGAAAGTGTTGACAGCAGACGGACGGACAAACGGACGGACATCCCAACTCTTTAGGCCCAAACTTTTGGGTTGGCGCCTAAAATGGGGAAATATGTACGAGTACTTAAAATGTATCTCGTTACGACTTGTTCAGTATACGAGCGATTTTCACGTGCCATATTGTGTTAATCAATAATAAATTATTACACTTTAATCTATAAGAGATCATATCATCGTTTGAAAGATACAAATCTAATATTTTTTGAACTCGTACCTTACGCTCGTAAACTACAAGTATTTTCAGAAAATACCTACCGTCCACTCCTTCATAAACACAGGTATGAACTGCGATTCACAATCTTTATGACGCTTAAATTCTGCTTTGACATATTGGTCACCTATTGCTTTTAATTCAAGCGGGAGACCCCTATGTAACCGCAAAATAGACTTGTATAAAATACGAACTCTGGACGTGTGTTGCGGTCCAAGCATTTTTATCCGACCCGTTACTACGAAATTTCAGCTGATGGACCTTAAAATATGAAATTGGATGTTGAAAACTACTAATGATGTACAGAGATCTCCGTATTATGTTATTTATTATTGTTTTTATATTCTACAATATTCTATATACTCCTTTACATCGATTGACCTCTATAATTTCACTTATATAACTTTTCAACTGATTAGTGTTTCATAATAAATGGCTATCTTCATGATGTTCAGATTCAGAAGAAAATATTGATGCAAGAGACCTTTAATAAAAAGGTCCAATCGTAATTTACATTCTACTTGACAAAAATATGACATGATTTAAAAGATGAATACTCGTTGGAATGGGAACAAATTTATTATCACAATATACGAGCGCAATAAAGCTAACCATGCTGACTTATTATGCAGATGAGCGGTTTTTTTTGAAAATAATAATAATAATAATTTAGAGTCACATGGGGCATACAGTTTAAGATTAATCAACAAACCCGTTGTTTATTTCGCTCTATGTAGAGACAAATCAAACACCAATAGAATTTTGTGTGACAGACATGTGGTTTGCAAAATACATTGAGGCAGTGATGAATAAGGGCACTAGGACTGGGGACTGTAAGTCCGGTTGCAGCATATGTTTGAGAAGATTATTTATTGCATAAAACAACGTACTCTTGTACTCTTACTCATCAAAATAGAAAAATAACAGTCAAGATCTCACTCATCAAATAAAAAATGACATCCAATAATGAGGAGGTACAAGAGAATAGGCGTGTGATTGACAACATGAAACTCACGAACTAAATTCGTAATATCAAGCAAAATTCCTATTTGAGTCGCGTTTGATATAAGATAATCTGAACGTCAGTCTATTAAGTTGGTCATGAAAGAATATGAAATATATAATATCACTATTTGTCTTCTTCTTCTCCTTCATCATCTTCTTCTTCTTCTTTTTCTTCCTCTTGTTCTTCTTATTTTTATTCTTCTGAATAGTACAGGAATTATACCCAATCTGATGATTACAGTCGCGAATGCACCTAAGAGTGCAGGTGGTTGACATCCATGTTCCGCTCTAATATATAATAACAAAGGATTCTTAATTTAGCTCATTCGTCTCAAATAATTCTGATCATTAGCACGTATTCCTGAAATCAAACTGATCAACTGCTCTTTGAATTATAGCTTCAAGATAACAACACATTTCTTATGGCCAATCATTCTTATGAGCTCTATATAATTATACATTCTAGTTGAAAGACTTGACATGTAGAAACTTTATGTGTGTAGAATATTGACGAATATGGACTCAATAGTAGAATGGTATCTTTAAAACTAATTTAGGGTAAACTATTGTTTTTACCTTGTTTAATTTAGAAAAGATCATAAACACAATGCTACATTTGATGGACATATTCACTATATCAACAGGTCTATCGAGTTTAGAAACTATTTGCCTCAATAGAGGACTGAGCTAATCATATTAATGCCATATATTTATTCAGTTTTTGTTATTGAATGTGTAATTATGCAAAATGCTTTCACCATCTACTATTTCAGATCGCATTTCTGTAATTTAATTTCTCATGTTAAAGAACAAGTGTCACAAATAACAAGTTTAAATAAATATTTAAATATTCAAATAAAACTATTTCAGCTTCATGGTTTGTTAATACTTTATTTCCGTTATTACACATTAGGAATCGCCAAAACATAGGTGACGTCATTATTAACATTGGATATCAGAACAATAATTCAATATGGGATTCTCTTTAAAAACAATGATAATATAGTGAATATGGAAATAACTATATTTAGCATGGCTTACTTTTGTTGAATGGAAAATTTTCATATTTTTATTGACATTTTGCAGTAAGCAATGCCGAAAAATAATTTTGATGCATAAACTATATTAAGTTGTGAATAAATAGTAAACAAGTTTCTGTTGAACGATATGTACAATTTATAGTGATATTTGGCATATTTGTAAAAAAAAATGGGGTCCGCTTCCATAGTTTAGAGTGATATTATTCTTTAATCATAAATTGGATTAAACAGTGGTTTAATGCGATATGTTCTTAAGAGCAATCATCATCTTTTAACTATTTTTTTGTTATTTAATCTGATCTTATGAAATAAAAAGCAATAACTATTCCACATATCAGATTAGACTAATCAGTAAAAGAATTAACATCGATAAGCAGCTACTGATTACACATGAATACTTTATTTATAATGTTATATACATTTACTTTGATATTTACATATAACATAGAGATAAACTGAATAAATGAAGTATCCAACAAAGCAATGTTAGTGAAAATTAATTCGAGTTAATCTCTAAACGGCTGTAGTTATAAATGTTAATAGTATTCTTTGGTGCATTGTATAGGTCCATCGTCATGACACCTGAACATATATACTCAAACGCAGTGATCATCAATGAAATTCAAAATTAACATTCGACATCATCATTAAAATACCCTTTAGATGTTCACAGTAAAACACACGCGCATTTGTTAAAGCTTATAGCCCATGTTAAGATATCTTTTCAACGGTAACTTGTGAGAAAAACAGATGGATGTCAAATACACATCTAGTTTCCATTAACGCCTGCTATGTCGACTGGAACTGCTAGAGTATGAATCAGAACTGTCTATATCCCTCTTACGTTTGCTGTGTCCACTCTCAGTTGAGCTGCTAGGGTATGCCTCAAAACTGTCTATATCCCTCTTACGTTTGCTGTGTCGACTCTCAGTTGAACTACTAAAGTATGACTCAAAACTGTCTATATCCCTCTTACGTTTGCTATGTCTACTTTCAGTGGAACTACTAGAGTATGAATCAGAACGGTCAATATCCTTCTTACGTTCGCTATGTCTGCTCTCAATGGAACTACTGGAGTATGAATCAGAATTGTCTGTATCCCTCTTACTCCTGCTATGTCGACTTTCAGTAGAACTGCTAGCGTAAGACTCAGAGCTATAGTTTTCTTTTTCTTTGATAATGTTGATATTATCATAGTTTTGTGTTAATGAGTCAAAACTTTTAGCATCTATATCACCTTCGATTTGTTGTATGTTAGTACTGATGCCTTCATGCGAACGTAGAATATTCGTTTGCTCAAAGTCTACTGTGTTAAAAGACTGAATACTTTTCGCATATGTCTGAATTGCGTACAGACTTATCAGCAAAATGATAACTAGTTTCTGTGATTCAGCCATTTCTCATCAATGCCACTCGATCTACAAAAGCAACAAAACAACAATAAATCAGTGTAAATGTCTTAAAGTTGAAATGAGATTATATTATAAATCAAAAGTAACGCACAGTGAATTTCCCACTTTCTATAAATGCAAATCGTTTAAGTCATGGCGTTTTCGAAATCATCCAAAGTGTATCATTTATTTTATAGATAAATAACCCACTGTAAATATATTTTTCGATCTATCAAATTGACAAGTATAATGATTGTATGATAGCTCATGCATTTCAGTTCAATATAGAAATTAATACCGTTAACGCTCGACTATAAAAACGTAAAATAGCTTTTTTTCATTGCTTTTTGTTGTGACATGGTATAGTTTATTAATATCCATATTTTAACATGCATATAAAATATTAAAACAAATAATTAGTATGGATACGAATTTCTAAATGTTAAAACGCATATCCTATGGTTAATACAATATACAAACACTCACCTGATAATCCAATAGTTATGAAGTTTACTCAAATTATTCCTTTATCTTATTGTAAGTGCCAAGAAACAGGCATTCAATTCACGATGCTAGACTTCCTTTTATAAGCTATCTTTTCTCATTGGGATTCATGTTGAATCTTAAAATAGACTCATAGAAAATTCCTAATTTCATGGTATCGGGAATAGGTAATATGAATCTACATTGTGGTCTAATGCGATTTCAAGCTTTCGATAAATATATATTTTTTGTTATGTTTCGGTAAAAACATTAACATAAAGACATAAAGTAAATGCATAAAAAATCAAAAGACATTTCGAAATATTTGATTACCACTACATGCATAAACTATAAATTTAGAAAGGCTTAATATACGCATAGGTCTATATAACAATAGTTATTGCTTTCAAATTACTTTATTTAAAGACTTGTTTTGGTGATAAACATGCATTGATACACTTGTTCTCATCGACAAAAGCGTTCCCTATTTTTGGACAATAGACGTTTTATTATTCAAATAGAAAAATAATATCATATATTTTGCCTTCAAATTAGATGCTTAAAGTATGCTTTGATAGTACGATAAAGGTTTGTATAAAATGTTTATATGCGAATTAAATCAAATGACAAATTAAAATGCAATCATATGGGTTCAAACGTAGGGAATAGTGTACCTAAGGCATTTCTTTATTAAAACTAAACATGTAATGACGATGCCACCACATTGTGTACACAACCGTTGCATCACTTAAACTCACTATGATTTTATTATTGCTTAGCAGCGTTATTAATAGTTTTTATTAGACTTTTTGATGTCTCTTGAAACTGATTTACTGTCTCTATGGAAGGCATTGGTCTTTTCCATATTCATTGATACAGTTATAATAAGTTAATTCTCTATAAAAGTCTGTTATATATGTTTATGATATAATATGGATAATTATGTAGCAATGAGCTTCTATATATGGACACAAAGGTTAAAGTTTAAACAGTTAAACTCTACTTATGCCGAAAGTGATTTAGATATTCCCGTTTTAGCCCAATTAAAAGATTGGATTTCATTACATATGTGTTTTTCAGATAAATGTATTTCGATCAGTAGCTGAAGACCTTTTAACATCATGAACGATTTTCTTATAGATTCTCTCTTCTGAACAAAAGTGTGGGAATTATACAATAGAATCGGTTTCATAGCAATAGAATACAACAAGAGAAACGGCGAGAGCGTAGGAAGGGTAATGTACCCGAAATCATTATTAATCAATGATGTCAGTTTACATCGGATGTAATCGGTAATAGTTAATTGACACCACCGAAAAAGTGACAAAATGTTAATTAAATCTTATACAAAAAAGGTATCTGAAAGACGCCTTTTTATTCAGTTTCACAAATGCGTTGATCAGTCGCCTAATTAGTAGGACTGATAAGTGCAGGGGTTTTATTAAATAACCTTTAAACGCTGTTATGAAAATAACTGCTGCATCCTGTTCGAAAAAAAAGTTTTTATTATTGTGTCGGAGTGTGGTGTTGTTTATCTTTGTATACATGTGTTGACCACATATTTATATTCCAATGACCATGTTAAAATATGATATTGAAATCTTTGAATAGATTAAATGTCTTATGCAGGGAATATAAACTTTAAAAAAATATATTACCGTGACTGAAGATGAAAAAAGTGTGATTATAAAGGATTAAAACAATATCGATTCCGTCTTCTCTTTCTTAATTTGTAGGATTGCATCTGTGTACTCTAACGCACGAACGTTTAGCAAGATGATAATTCTTTCAAGCAATATATGTTTTTATCATTACCAGAATAGGAACGTGTCTCATTCATTAACTCACTTACTCATTAATTTGTATAAAATTTGCACAATAAAGATGTTTAAGATGTCATGTTGCAATGAAATACCATTTTTTTTTTTAAATATGAAATTTTTACAAAATAATGATTATTGATGTGTTATAACCAAACTGTGTTCAAAATGATGCATGGAAATATGTACACAAAATGTTTTTATTTCTAATAAGACATGTATGATTATACACCATATAGACTTTTTTGAAAGTACACTCTTAAGGAGCGCGCCCACTAAGGCGAGTGCCAAAACTAGAGCGAGAGCTAGCGCGAGAGCGAGAACCGAGATTACTCGAGCGCGCCAAGTGAATTAACGAGAACAAAAGCGAGAGGTTGTGTGAGAGATTTAGAATTGGTATATATTAAATGCATTTTCAAATATAGTGTTTCCTGACGTAGCGTCATATGAACTTCAATATTGAACTCTATCAATACCAGATGCCTTATTAACTTCGAGATATTTCGGGATTCCGATATGGTCTTTATGTTTGAAATTCGATTCCCTATTTCACATAGTTTTGAAATCCTGCAAAAACTTTTATCGTAAATATAATTCGTAAATATAATTCGGTATGTTATACATGAGCTTTAAGATATATCTTTCAAATAACCTGTCCGTCCACGCACACCAATGTGAATATGAATATTGAACAGTATCGATATCGGATGCTTTAACAGCATTGAAATATTTCGAGAATCTGACAAGACCTATATGTAAATAAATTAGGCCGCCTATTTGTACAAAGCCAGAAGTAGGAATAATTGAGTTAATAAACATACTTATATCTATACTATGTGTGTACTGAATATGTACTGTGCGGTATCTAAATCTGAAGATGCATATAGAAAACTGATTAGGCTGGAAATTATTATGTCAATAGGATAGAATCGTTCATACTACGTAACTTCCGAGCATGACGTCGTGACGTTATCGCAACGTTGCAATAACTTTTTCCCACGTCTGCAAAATGGTCCACCGGAAAACGTTAAAGACGCCTTTCTAAATTGCATGACCTTTTGCCAATATAATTATTTTACATTTATATCTAATGTGCTACACATGTGCCTATCCATGATCTTAAGCTATTCTACATCTCTCATATTCTATCTATCATCTATCTATCTATTTATCAAAGTATATGTGTTAAGTAAATAAACTCATACATCTCAATCTCCAAGCCAAACCCAACAGGAGGAAAAGCGAGAGCGAGTGTTTTGTGCATTCGCTCTCGGTCTCGCTCTCGCTCTCGCTCTAGCTTTCGTTCTCGCTTCAGTGTGCGCGCATTGGTATAAAATATAGTGGCACAAAAATCTCTCGCTCTCGTCTCGGTGGGCGCTCCTTAAATCTTCGCAACATTTTGATGCACTTTTTTTCTCACTTAACACTAAACAAACCTTTTTAAACATCATGTGCTCAGCCTTGTTAAAGATCATACAGCAGTCTTGAATACAGAAGTTTGCTTGTTGAATCTAGAACTACATTACGGGTGATTAATTGTTTTGGACGGATGAGAGGTAGTATTTGTCTTTTTTTCTGGGATAATGGAATACAAGTGTATTGTTTGTCTTAGTTGCGTTATGAAGGTTCTTATATAAGGTCAGATATTCATTACAGAAAGTGTTAAGATGAATAGTTTGTTATATGTCGTGTATGAGAACTATATCTCTTCTAATTTCGGTTTTCAATATTCATAGTGTTGAACAAAAATAAACTTGATCCAAAAAATCTTTTTGTCGCATTAATTAATATCGATTTCTGTGGATATCAAAACATTTGGCCTCATTTCAATTCTATCAAATTTGAAAACGCGACCAGTTAAGAGGCAGTTCTTAGTCTCCTTTTATATTTGGCATTACCGTTCCTCCTTATTTCCTAAACAATAATACACGAAACAACATACTAAGGTATTCCTGTCAGTATCATCCGTCTATTACTGGTTATGATTATCAAGTAAATTAATTAATTATAAATGGATACAAGCATTAAACTTATCATCTTGGTGTTGTTTATTCAAAAGGTTATGCAGGGTTTTTGGCATATCAGTTTGTTTATAGTCGGGTGCATCGCTATTCGATATTTTAAAGAAATTAACGAATGACATAACAAAGGTACACACGAGGATATTAGAAGCTAACTAGGACTCATCTAGGCGTTAAACGGACCCCGTACTAGTAAAATTCGTTAAAAAATTGTTTACTTAAGTAATGAAAACCCTATGTTTTTTTAAACACACAATTGAATTTTCGAAAGCATATATCTAGAGTTAGTGATGTCATCACACGTGTATATACCTGCACCACATGGCCGCAAGATATCTCAGATCCATGATGACAATATATATACCAAAATGTAAACTACGAGCATCTAAATTGTCTTCTATGCCTTTCAAAGCACCACGAGTGAATAAAAACCGTCAGTAGTCGGGAATTGATCATAACAGCATCGCTTATCTGGAAAAATCTGCATGTCAGCATGAGTTAAAGAAATTTAATCAATATTGGGTGTATTCCTTTTATCTAGACGATTCATATCATTAAAACTTTCTAAACAATTAATGAATTTCAGACAAAGTGTAAAAACAAACTGTATTGTGTCTGAAATGTCGAAAATTTTTAGTTCAAAATTATCACTTTTTCGACATTTTTTGTACGAAATATGACCCGAATAGCTAAAACTAGTTCTTTTGTAACATATAATGTAATCGAATTGCTATTTATTGACAATGAATCAAAATATAACAAAAAATACACAAAACGTAAAATTAAAACAGTGCATCACATGACTAAATTTTTATCTTAAAAGCAATCCTCAGTTGCCTGACACTTTTCCTGGAAAGTCTTAATTATACGAATTATTTGACAAAAAGAAAAACAATCGGTTTGTTCGAATTGTTTGGAAAGCTTCACAAAGTATGACAAATTTGAAAAACGCCTGATGCTCATAGTTCACTATATCTATTGTAAGTTTTAAGTATTTCAGATATATTTTTGGGGCGTTTTGTGATCCATTTTGGCGTTATATAAACACCCTTATTGTATCGCACCATAAACATATGTCTATTATTCTAATGATTCACTGAATTATTTAAATATAGTAAGAATTGTGTACAGTACCTGGCATAATGATTAGGGCTATGCCCTTCAATTTCAAGTGATGTTATTTTTGATTATCTTTTGTTATTGACGGCGCTTACTAACCATAGTGAATTATTTTGAAATAAAAAATAACAAAGGCAACCCTTATTTTAATTGAAAATGGATATTAAACTAGCTAGCTAGTTATCATCTCGAAAACATGTTCATTTGTTATGTATGTAACTGATGGTTGATTTAAAGAGGGATAAAAAATACCTCGAAAATGCATTTTTGACAGAACTTCTCTTATATATGACCTGAACAAATATATTGATAGAGTATCTCTTAATTTGATCTGGATTTGAGAAACCGAAAACATCAGTCTAGTGCAGTATGTTTCTTTCCATAAAACAATGAAAACGAACTCTAATCATTATTATAATCATAAGAAAGGAGTACATAAGAAAGGGTATATTATAAGAATTATCATATTTTGGTATGAAAATCAACTTTTCTGCATCAAATGGGGCGATACAACTTCGCAAAGCTTCGGCGTATCGAACGGTGTAAGACAAGATGGGATATTGTCGCCACACTTTTTTAATGTATATATAGATGAGCTAAGTATCACATCAAATGGCTGTAAGACTGGTTGCTGTTTAAATAATGTACTGCTTAACCACATAATGTACGCAGATGACATGGCACTTATTGCACCATCGGTCAAGCGACTAAAATTACTGATAAGACTTTGTGAACAAGTGGCAAGCAGACTAGATATTACATTTAAAAAAGTGTTGTTACAAAAAGTGTTGTTATGATATATAGATCCAGCATGATGAAAACTTATGATTTTCCAAAGTTTTATCTAAATCATAGAGAACTCAAAGAGGTGTCAGAATATCGCTATCTGGGTTATAGAATGGTTCCCCTACACTAAGCACTATCGTTAATAGTGTATGGTATCACCCAATGTGGATGGGAACCATTTTTTTGTAACGAATTAATTGATTGGCTTTCAGAGACACACCCTCAAATCACGTGACTAATATGGCATGTGAAAAAAAAACTGGCTTTCAGATCAAAACAAAATGGTGGATGATACCAGTCCCTATATATCTTTGATATTAGGGATGGGGACCAGTCTATCTTGGTTATATTACTACAAATGACGGAACGGATGACAAAGACATTTGGAGGCAAGTTCGTATACTTTATGCGCAGGGAAACAAAATGATAAGACACTTTGGAAAATGCAGCTACCCAGTCAAAATAACATTGTTTAAATCATATTGTACAAATATGTATGTGTCACACCTCTGGCATTCATATAGAAAAGGGACTCTAAGAAAGCTGCAAACAGCATACCACAATGTTTTAAAACAATTTATGGGTCTAACAAAGTACGATAGTTCTAGTATGACGTGTAGCGTGTTTAATGTTGAATCATGTATGTCTGTTTTGAGAAATGTTATACATAAATGTATGGAACGACTAAGCAATTCAACAAATGAAATAGTTATCAACATACTTAAAACAAGTGTTAAGCATACATCAAATATCTGGAAACATATGTACAAGCAATTATATGTTAATTTTGTGTAAGAAGTATTATACATGTTAAAATATGTAAAACAGTATGAATGTATTTATAAAGTATTCTATGTTATTATATATGTATATCTATGGAACTGTTTACACAGTGTCTGCAAATAAAATCTATCTATCTATCTATCATTACCCTCTTCATAAACTTTTGTGAATAGCCTTAAAAGAGGTATGCAAAAATGACAAACACCAAAACTTTGTTTTGGAGTTTGCTTCCGGGTTTTTAATTTTCTTCTGTTATTAATTAAGTATGGATGATTGAATTTAAAACTAATACAGTTAATAATTGTCTTACACTTAGTAACATGTTAACAAATTATGAATCGCTTCAACTGAATAGTTTTTCTGCATACGCGTTTTTGGTATACGAGATAGTTACAAGTACGACTACGAGCACTCACGTACGAGTACACTGTCAACTTTGCGTCACAGTGGTGTTACCATCGCTTGTATCTTGCAAGCAAGGCGTTCACATGTTTTCAATACCGTTATATGAACTGGATATTGGGTATCGGCGAAGCACACTGGGACATAGGGTCCGGGATGGGTCGGGGCCAGATTTCCGTGACTTAAACCCCGCCCCGTCGCGGGGCCCCGTCGATACCCCGTCTATTCATGTTACACCGAGCCTTGCATTAACTATATGGCTAAGATTTAGAATTCCCCACACAATAAAAAATAGTTCACACGGAGGAGGTGATGCGGTTAGTTACTGATGTTTCATGAGGTGTAGACAGGTAGACAAGTGGACAGGTAGACAGGTGGACAGGTATACAGGTAGAAATGGCAAAGTAAATTGAATGGAAAGATGGAATGGGCCATTAATGGGCTCATCAACATCGTTTAATTGTGAAATATGTGCTAGCATACGCAAACTACCGTAGTGTTTTTAATAAGCATTTATACATTTAAAGGAGTTGATCGGTGTGATTTCTATAGTTTCAATGCAGATGTAAGAACTTGATTAATAGTGGCATTGGTAAAATTCCATAAACTATACTTTAAATG